>MJUU01060527.1:48290-99572 GCA_002080025.1 Modiolus philippinarum
CACAGGAACTTTCTACGACAGCTAAAAATTGAAAATTTAATAGTTGTTCTATCATTTAAAACCAAAATTAGCCGTGTGTGATTCCGTTAACCCAAACTCGAAAACTAAGCGTCTTTTTGGACCTTGGGCACCCTACTACATAGCTTGTCAAACTTACTATCAACAGGTTTACTTTTATATCACTACAAACATTTTCGAAGCTGACCCGAAAACCGAGTGAATTGAAACTTGTAATATCTAAATTTTGCAAATTTTTGTTTAAAACTAAGGAGTATCTCTCTCGTGCATAGCTCTGTCCTTATCTGAATTTTGGCTTTTCTATTAATACCCTTTTAGTTATTTGTTCTCTGTCAGCTGCAACATGTTTTTTGGTTAATGGACTTCCAAAGGTTTTGGTTTCATTTGCATTAATGAGACAAAAGTTGTCGAAATGCGCATATGCAGAAAATAAATTAACAGTAACTTCGGTATTTTGTTATTTATTACTGTTAGTCCCTGAGGGTATTCACCAACCCAGTGGTCAGTACTTCGGTGTTGACCCGAAAACCGATTGTATTGAAACTTGTAATATCTAAATTTTGCAAACTTTTGTTTAAAACTAAGTAGTATCTCCCTTATGCATAGTTCTGTCCTTATCTGAATTTGGCTTTTCTATTTAGACCTTTTTAGTTATTTGTTCTCTATCAGCTGTAACATGTTTTTTGGTTAATGGACTTCCAAAGGTTTTGGTTTGATCTGCACTGATGAGATATATGCGCATATGCAGAAAATATATTAACAGTTACTTATGTATTACGTTATCTTGTTTTATTTCAATAAAGTTCAATTTGGTAAATGGGGGACTTAAATGTTTGATTGTTAATTGTTAAAAGTGTGCCATACGTTGAGCATATCATGAATACCCTTCCGGTGCACCTGATGATACCTCAGTTTTTGTAGGGTTCACACTGCTAGTGCTTTAGTTTTGTAGTGTTCTTGTTCATTTTTGCTTATTTGTTTTGTCTTTGTCATACTGTCTCAATTCTTGTTGAATGTGAATTGCCGTGATTTTGGTTTTTGATTTTGAAATTCCCCCTTGCATCATTTTACTTCGGTATTCGTTTGCCGATGTATGATTATATCTGTTATATGAATATTAGATTGTCGCAATAAAATGACTGTCATTGATACTAGTTCAACTTAATCCAATTCCCACAGGTACTGATGGATTTATGTCTATGATTGCAATGATCAGTGTCAAATCTATTTATGTACATGTACATTGTCCATACTTGATATAAATCATAACATTTTGACATTAAAAGCAAGAAAAACGCGAAGAACCTCTTCTTATTTGCTCAAATTAAATAAGAAAATAACGAAATTACTGTGAATTTACTTTCCGCATATGCGCATTTCGACAAATTATATCTCTTCAGTGCAGACAAAACAAAAACAAATGGAAATCCATACCAACATATGTGTAAATATGGAATATAGGACATTTTGTTTTTGATACGGACTTTATCACGGCCATTATCAAGTGAGCCCTATATTACTTTTATCGGTAATTCCCAAAATGATAAATGTGACTCTATAAAAAATTGAAGTAAGCTTAAATTTCTATTTAAGCACAGTTAATCTATTGTTTATTGCACTAATTTATATGCATTCTACGTTCAACGTATTAAGCGTATGAACACGACAAATAGTACAAAACATGACGTCAGCATAGCAACCGGCACGTGACGCCTTCACAGTGACCCGATATTTTCGTGTTAGTGTCAAGTTTGGTGATACTGAGAATATCAGTCTTTGTAGATCAAAGGAAATTCATACAAATTACCGATAAATGCTGATAAAGAACAAATTACCAATAGAATAAAAATCAGCCAGGACAGAGATGGGCACAAGGGAGATTCTTCTTTGTTTTAACCCAATTTTCTTAAATTTAGATATTGCAAGTTTTCAAATGTCTTTCTGACAGTGACAAAGTTCTTTCCGGTAGCTATCATCTTTTAAGCATCCAATCATACCACAAGAGACAACCATTCAGGTTCATCTGCTAGATTTGTACGAACTTTTTCAGAACAGGAATATTTATTCTAATAAAATTGAGTTTAGACCCTATTAAATGTCTTGTGTACCTTGGTTGGACTTTCTATTTGCAAAATCAGGCCAAATTCATTCAGTGATATTTACAAAGAAGATATAGGGAACTGTTTAGCTTTCATATGGAATAAATATCAGATAGATTTTTTTTTTATTTTTTGATATTTCAGAGGTATATACTTCAGCTGTATGTTGAGCTAACAAATCTATATTTCACCGTTTGATTAAGGGAGATATTTTATATAATTTACGAAATAGAAAATATTTACAGTAAGAGGGAGCTAATTCGCGGGAAAACTATAGAGCGAACGGTTTCCAACCCAAAATATTGACATTTTGTGTATCTAAATATTTTACATGGATTTTGTAATATTTTGCGTACAATACAATACAACACAATAGTTTTATTAATCCAATCATGGGTCATCTCTGACATATATTCACAATAAAAAAAAACAATCAATAAAATTGAACATTATAGAGTAAATTATTTACAAAATCATGAAGATATACTGGAATTATTTACAGAAGCAAAGCTAGATCGTAACTTAAAACATTGGAATACATATGTGGAAAATATACTGATTACCCATGGATCTTCATTGCTCATCAACCATTCAAGATTATTGTGATTTGACATATTTTCATAATTTTTATTATAGATATTTAAATTAGTTCCAAAATATTTACGTTGAATATCATATTTTGAACATTGAAACAGAAAATGTAACTCATCTTCTACATTTTCAGATGTACACATCTTACATTTTCAGTCTTTTAAATCAATGTATGTAGTAATTGTAGCGAAGCTTTTCAAAACAACAAGGTAAAGTTTTCTTTCTAATTACAAACTGCAATACATTTGTGACTCGTGACTCTTACTGCCTTCGAAGCTGAAAAGAGCTTGTGTTACATTATTGTGCCAGTAAATACAGTTTTTTGCCTGATTTTCAAAGCCTGATAACAGGAAAAGATGATCGCTAACATATAATTTTTATTTCATTCTTTGAAACAATGGACTAAGACCTACAAAGTATCTTAAAATAAAAAAAAATCTGTCGGATATTTTTATTAGGTTCGAACTACCTTAAGAGTAATTTAATCTTCTAAAAACCTAAGCTTATAAATTATCTAAAGTACCATGTTATCAATACACAGATGAGTAGCAATTTAGTTATGTCCAAAATCTTATTTCTTGTTTATACAAATGTAAAAGAAAATATAATCATGATAATCAACATCCAAGAAAACGAGTTTAACCCCACCGCAATTGTTGCGCCTGTCCCAAGTCAGGAATATGTTGGTCATTATTGGCTTGTCCTTGTCTTCTTATAAAATTTAAGTTTCTTGATATTTGGGTTATTGGATGTGGTTTGTTTCCATTGATTTATTCACTTTTTTACCTTTTCGGGGCCATTTAGGGCTTACTATATGGTGTGAGGTTCCTCACTGTGTTGAAGACCATATGGTGACCCCTAGATGTTTTGTTTTGGGTCGTTTTAACCTGGATATGGGATGTTGTCTCCTTGACATTTACCCCATTTCCTTTCTTTTTCATGTTTCTTAAGTTGTCAAGGTATATTGGTACTTTGTCATGTGTATGAATCAATACTATATTGTGTAATTTTATGATATAATCAAAGTTCCGATGGAGCTGAATCTCGAAGTCCTGAAAATCTACACGTGGCAAAACTTCGTAGTCATCCAAAGAACTGCTACATACGTCTGCATGTATTAAGTTATTCCATAATACGTGAAAATAATCGGATTGTGTGATTTCGCATATCGATTTCATTGCAACACACATGTCACGGGTAAACAAATGTTATTTTCATCTTTGACAAATTACTGCGCGACAGGTTCGTCGATACGAGACGCAATATAAAAAAATCAAAGTACTGAAGTACTGTTTACTCGCAGTTCCGTTGGCATGGGTAAGCATATCTCCAAAATGAATGACCAAACACTTTTTACTTTTTTTATTTTGTAGCCTATATAGATAACAAAGTCCATTTTGTAAACATATGTGTAAGCCCGTCCTTATGCAAGATATCTGTGGAAACCTCTTGATAATTTCTGAACCAGAGCTCTAATTTAACTCTCATTAATTTATGTAGACTAACTAAGACATCATATCTAAGATCTTGCCCTAAACCAATCTCTTCCTATACAGTAAGCAATGCGACACATCTTCATCTGAAGCTGTATTGGTCAGCTTGATTCATCGATATTCCAATATCAAGATCTACTGATACAGTATATGGAAAGAATTGAAATCTACTCCTCAAAGACACTCATTGCGAACAAAGATAATTGATACATGTTTTAATGTAAATGCTTATTGTCCGTGGTGAGTCAAAAATGAAAAACAACATTTTTAGCATTGTTGTGCTGCTTGATTTGCATATATTCATATTTTGAAAACAGTATAATTGATCGTATATTATACATTTAAAGAGGTAGATATTATAAAATATACAGAGAACAGCGTTTTTATAAACAATGTCACGAAATAGGAACATTTTTTTTTCATTGTCAAAAAAAATTAAGAAAGGTTTTTTTACGACCAAGATGGTACAGTTTCAGTAAAGTGAAATGTTATTTCTATGGCAATTCTCATTAACGCTAAAATATTTTACATAATTGTCAATTCTAAATGAAATAAGATAAATTTCAAAATTCATTTTTGTTGAAAAGAGTATTTTTATGCTCCCGTAATTATGTAACCTTTTAAGGGCATAGTTGTCAAGATGACATGTAAACAACGATGTTTTCACAGAAAAAATAAACAAACAAAATTCTAAACATTTCAACTTCTAATAGTAACACGACTCCTAAGATAATATTCACTGTCTTATTTATCAATGGCAATACAAATTTTAATGTTTATTACATTGAATGCGTCTGAATCCTAGAATCGCCATCTGATCTAATCATGCATGAAAGTATCGATAATATGCCCTTTGATCCTTTGGTGAATTTGTATGCGACTCGTCTCGACATGCTGTCAATTGCTTATGTTGCATGCCAAATTTAAATTAACCCCATTCAGTCCTACAGATGTTTATGTTACATAACTTAATACCATGAATACTGAATAAACTATCATCTGGCTAATTCTTCAGGGTATGGGGACACTGCACAAAACAAATAAATCGAATCATAAATGAACAAATAATCTAACAATCTTAATTTCGAAATGAGGAAACAAAGATGAGCTGAAAATACGATTCGAGGATAAAATGTGTGTTTCAATGCAATGAAAAAAACTTTCACCACAGTAGTAAGCTGCTGCATAAATATTATACCAGATTATAACTCTACACTATCATGCCACTTGAATAATATATCAAGGAATATTGATATAATTTTTTCGTTACAATCGAAAAGGTGCACTTATTGACCCCCTCCCCCACAAAAGAAAAAAAAACACCAGCAATAAAGATTGCGGATAATTTGTATTAACAACTTCATATACGGATTGTATGTAATAATAGCTAAGTACCGAATTCACTGTAATCTTTAAAGTTTGACCTTAAAATATTGTTGTATATCCTAAGTGGATATTACCCTATACACGCTATTTATTTACAATAAATCAGATATAAACGTGCTTGTGCAATATTAATTAATAACCAAACCACCTTCTTCTGATCAGCCTGCATAATTTATATACAATTTTAGCAGCCTTTCCCGTCGTCGTTTTAAATCAAAGGTGAGTGACAGACGCTGTTTTAAGACAGATGATATGGGCGGTAATATTTTGTTATTTATCCGCGTTGCTCGTTGATCCTTCCGCAGTTGAAATGCATTATCCCCCAATATAATCCCAAATGTTGGTGTTAAATTTATCATTTCATTCCGGATAATTTTTAAAGTGTATGGTTGAATTTGGACTGGTTTTACTTACTTATTACATTCAAGAATGCAAATGCAAGAAATCAATGATTTCTAGGAGTGTATGATATTGTATAATATAGTGTGTTATTTAACCCGGTGGATTTCTCGTACTATCGTCCTGTGTGACAGCATAACCCGCAGAAAACTGCGAGTAACGAGTAATTTGACAAACATGCATATTATTTTCAATTAAACATAACAACACCGTATTCAACTCAAGAAAATGAAGAAATATAACTTAAAAACACAATGTATACGATTTTGAAAGAAGCTAGCACACTATATTTTATCGGAAGGACGAAGATCATCTTTTAGAGCTGTTAATAGACTTGAAGCCTCACGTAATTTTTTCATGTCATATTAACATCTCTCCAGCCATTTCATGGCTTCGAGATAAAAAGCAATAAACCAACCTTTTTGAACTAATTGCTCTTTTGGATACGATATCAAGTGCTTTATAGGCCAGCATTAATATTAAGAGACGATAAACATTATCCATACTCTTCTGTATGCACGTTATGCATATATTATCAGTTTTTTTACACAATTTCAGGAAAATAACGCATGTTGGCCAAATCCGTGTCGTTCAGGACAGAAATGTGTTGTTACAAACAACAGGTTAGCAGTATGCATCACTATAAGTAAGTTTAGATATGTAGATGTATTATATATATATTGTAGATTTATCTTACTCTTCCGGAGCATCTGAAGTCACTTCAGGTTTTCATGGAAGTTCACACTATAAGTGCTTAAGTTCTGAACCTTGTCTTTATTTCCGTGCCTTTGGGCTGTCTAACGTCCTTGTTATGTCACCCCAGACTTTGTCGGGGTGACATGTTGTTATCATACGTTTCTTCTGATTATTATTCTTCTTTTTTTTCTTCTTCCAATACATTTTGTTCGAGTGATTATTTTGAAATGGCTGAATGGAATGATTTCAAACTTTGCACAAAGTTGCATCACCAACTGAAGTTATATGCTGCGCGTTTAAAATTTTCAAAATGGCCACCATTTCCAAGATGACCACCACTTTAGGTTGAAAAATTGGGGATTCTAAATCTCAGAGACAGCTTAAAGGAATTAGTTAATATTTGGTATAAATGTTCAGTGAGATGAGAGGAAGGAATCTATGCGGCAAAAATTTTCAAAATGGCTGCCATTTCCAAGATGGCCGCCTTACTACGTAAAAAGTTCGACTTTGTCCGATTTCAACGAAAATTGATTTCTAGGTAGATTTTGAGGCTGTGAATAATATGGAATCATCGAATGGGGAGTCCGGGGTGACATCGACTATTGCTTGCAATTGCAAATCTAGTTATTTTTCTTATTCTTCCAATAATTCTTGTCCGAGCGATTATTTTGAAATGGCTGGATGGATTGTTTTCAAACTTTGCACAAAGTTGGACCACCATCTGGAGATGTATGCTGTGCGTTAAAAATTTTAAAAATTGCCGCAATTTCCAAGATGGCCGCCAAAATACGTCAAAATTTCAACGTTGTCGGAATTCAACGAAAATGGATTTCTAGGTAGATTTTGAGGCTGTCAACAAGATGGAATCATTGAATTAGTTGTCTGGGGTGACATCGGCTATTGCTTGCAATTGCAAATCTAGTTTTGTCTTTGTTTTTCTGTGTTCCAGTTGCTGCCATGTCTATGGACTTTGATTTTGTAATCATAACTACCCCTGTTTCTTCTGTATTCTACTGCTGATGTTTTGAACGAAGTCCTTTGAGAATAAGGTCTGTAAGTTTTGACATATGAAATCGAGATATTTAAAAACTTAGATTCAAAACCATTTCCGCCAAAACATGAAGTTGAAAATTTTGTTTGAAACCAATCCTTGACCAATCTTTCAAAATTACGTTTTTCAAGATTGTGGTCATGGAATTAGTAGTCTACCTGTTTTTTGGGTTTTATTCGTTTGTTTATTAAACTATAGGGAAAAGGAAAAGAGAAAGGGAAGGTTTGGGCGCCAATAAACCGGTTTAACACTACCGCTTGCTTTTGCTAGTGCCGGTACCAAGTCCGGCTGTCCCGAGTTTCCATCGTTGTTTACGTTTGTCATTTGTTTTTATCGTGTTTTTTTGTGTGCAGTTCCTTGATATATTGTGGTAGGTGACTATATTTTTCGGCAATTGTAGGTGTTTCCTGTTATCTTTTATTCTATATATATATATACATCAATTTTTTTTTCATTTGATTACCTCCCTTTTCAAATATCCGTTGGAATTAGATATGAATACAATATTCATGCTTTTATATAAACTGATTTTATAATTGTAGTTGTGACTAGTTTCATATGTGATGTTGTGCCACTTTACCGAATAGAGTGCGGCTGGCCAGGGATTACACGTGAACAATGTGAAAGTAGAAGGTGTTGTTATGACGACACAATTAATGCAGCAAAATGGTGTTTTAAAAAAGCTGATAGTGAGCATAATACTTATGTAATAGTTAGAACTTTTATTTCTCAATCGGGACATTAGGATCACATCAAAATATACGCCCCTTAAACTTACCATTAAAATCCTTAAAATATTGATCAGAAACAGAAAACATCTTACAATCAAATTTGGTTTCTACAAATCATAGCTGACGTTGTAATGCATCCGATTGTGCTATAAATCTACGCAAATAAAACACCAACTAATCATGTAGCAAGAAATATAAATTATAAAAACACACATCTCTTATATATTCTCATTCAAAACACTTCAAAAAGACATAATTAGATAAAAGGAGACATCTAAAAACCTAAAAAAAATCGGTTTCTGATAATTTATGTAGATCTTCTATATTTTTAATATCATGCCGCAGAAAAGCTCTACGAAAGCCGTAACAAAGAGAAGTAATTCAATTAAAATGGACCTTATTCAAAAACATTCATTCAGTAAAAAATTTTACTGACAAAAGTGTTGTGTTGTCACTTGGGAATGTTTGAAAACTCCCGAGATTACGTGTCTCAAATAAAAAAGTAAATGGATGACAAATTAAACATATTATTTATCAGGATTTTTTCACCTGAAGTATTTTTAAATATCATTGCGTAGCCTGGGGCTTTTTCGTTTGCGCTCATTCACCCAAAATAATCTGGACGATGATGATTCAAAGGATGATTTTTTACGATGCACAGCTGTAAAAATACCAATAACATATACAAATCCCGTATAAACACTATAAGTTAAATACCAAAGTTGCATAACCAACAGTAAAAGTTGTTATGCTGTACACGTGTTTCAAGGAGTAACCTCTCATTAGCAGCATTAGAATACATACACGGAATGAAGCCTCAGTATTTGTAAGTGGTTAGAATTTGATAAAAAATCGGTTATGGTTTCAAAATACATAAATACTCAAGTTGAATGGTAAAACAGTAGAATTTGAAGCGTGTTATATCGTTTTTCATGATAAAAGCAAAAATTTCAAATTTTGTTTCGTCAAAAACATCCACAGGAAATAGATTCTTAACAACTCCAAGAGAGTGCGGTGATCTACCAAAGGGAAGCAACAGCCGTATCTACACAATATATCCGGATCAATCACAAGCAACGAAAGTCTATTGTGATATGGATACCGATGGAGGAAACTGGACTGTAAGAAAACTTTGGTATTTTGTTTGTAGTTGCATGTGTGTGTATTGACTATTTTAAGATGTTGTTTACTGCTTTACGAATGGTATTCATTAATGTTTACATAAATTGAAACTAGGTTATGACGTAAATGTGTATTTTTAACAGAAATATCATTATTATACTAAGAGAAAATGATACTGAAAAACTTGGCAATCTTTTCATAACCAGTCCAAGGCTTGACCGTGGACATGGCTTCTTCCGATTGTAAAAACAAACTTGGAACAAATTGCACACCCTTCATTCTACAAACATCTTGCACAATATATGTTGCAGCATCTCAAAGTATGCCAAGCATTCAACAATAAAATATATTCATAAGTAAACTAAAAAATATTCAAAAGTCAAATAAAATATAGTTATAATTTTAAAGGATGCATATCATTTATTTTGATAATGCTCATCGGATATACTGGAAATGCACATTAGAATACACATTCTCGTGATCAAAGATTAGATGATGATTTTTTGCCTATACTTATCTGAAAAATACAGTAGAAGGATATGGAGTAAATATAGAATCCATAACTGCATCGAGTGAGAATCGACATTTCTACACTAGAGATAGCTAAATTTTCAATTTTTTTAAACGCGAGGCTTGCCGAGCGTTTAAAATATTTGAAAATTTAACTATCGAGAGTGTAGAAATGTCGTTTATCACAAGATATGGTTGTGGATTTTATTTCTCTAATGATTTCAAGGATATTTTTGACATGAAATTGACCCCCCTTTTTCAACAATCTGAAATAAATGTGTTCTTTCAGCATGACGTCATCAGGCATGGTCGCCTTTTTTCATGGCGTCACAATTGTAAAGTCGGAAAACGGCAAATATATTTGACGTCATAATTGAATTTCAGCCAATCACTTTCCGAGAACAACATTCTCTCTAGAGAGGAGAAACGATTTCTCCCACCGTTCAGGAAACGTGAAAACAGGACAGAAATTAGAGAAATACTTGTTTTAACGATTGTTTAAACTGTTATATTTGAATTTGTTTTAACTTCATGCAAGCAACGAATTTTGTTTCGCCTGGTACAAAGTCAACTGAATTGACTTGCAATCTTTATATCGGAACCAAAGTTAGGATTATATTGCTACAATATGCAATTTTAGGTAATTCAGCAACGAAAAGATGCGAGTGTAGACTTTTATAGGGATTGGAACGATTATACAAATGGATTTGGAGACGTTACCAGTAATTATTGGATAGGTAAGTAGAGGAGTAAGGTAGTTCGGGGGTGGGGGCTAAAAACAAAATGATAGCTTTTTATTATTTTTCTGTTATTAAAAGTTTATTTCATTCACTTCAAAATTTTAATAAAAAATCAATGGGTCACCGAACTCGTTTTTCCCTGAGAAGCTTCCAAAAAGTAGCAAGATCCTGACCTTTTCAATATAGTCTATATAGGGAGAAAATACAATTTGAGAATTTTTTGTACGAATAAAACGATAGATTTTGGTGAAAATGTTACAAAGTATGTTAAAGAAATCTCTTTGGACAACAAAGTACCGAAGTTACTGTGAATTTTGCTTCTGGATATGCCCATTTCGATAACTAATGTCTCTTCAGTTCAGATAATATCAAAACATTTGGAAGTCCATAAACCGAAATACGTATCAAAACTGATAGAGAACAAATATCCAATAAGATCTAAATAAAAAAGCCAAAATCAGCTAAGGACTGAGCTATGCCGGAGGGAGATACTCCTTGGAAATTAGAAATTAAATATAGGGCCCGGGGATAAAATCGTGAAAATGTTATTTTTCCTCATTATTTCTGTAGAATTATCTCCCCTGAATAAATTAAGAATTTTTGAAAAAGTGATATATTTTGAGAGCTAGCAGCTTCAATGTTGCTTATTTTATTTTTTTTTTCTTTATCAATAAACAATTCAAAATCAATTTAACAACATTTTAATGGTTAATTCCATTTTTCATTAGATGCGCGAAATAGATGCAGAGTTTTAGACACCCGAACCACCTTAAAATTAGGGAACTAAGTTATTCAAGTACAACTGAAAAATTTTCAAGTCTACTTCAAGTCTACTTTTTTATTGTTACAAAGAAATTCAAAATCTATGGCAAGTTTACTTTTAACTCTATTGAGCAAAGACGATAAAGTAAATCCATTGTCATATTTATTCTGTTCAGTCTGTGTTAATATCCCCACATTTAAGCGCAAATTTAAGGATGATTAATTTAAGCGTAGTATCGAGCAAATCCAAACGTTAATAGTGGGTCAGTATATATACATGTATTAGTTTTCCAATCCCAATGGTATTAGAACATATGTCTCTGTTTCTCAAAGGTCTTATCTTATAATTGGGGACTAACTGTTATCGGTGTTCAAAATTCATTATCCATTCAATCATTTTTAAAATGGTTATTGAATTGGAGTTTTTTTTTAAAAAGATCTCCGAACAATCAGATACCCAATGGTATATTTTCAAGTACTCTGGCGAAGCTAGAGATCTTACCTGAGTGTGTTTGAAATTTTTTGTCTGGTACTCTCATTGATATTTGCTTATTCCTCCCTTCCCTCGGCATAATGGGAGGATTACGCTACCGAGTCAGGGATTCTTTCGATGTCAGTATTTAAGGAGTATTTTCATTCAAATTTTGTTTTTCTATGGCAGTCAATATTCTATTCAATACTTTTTGGTATATTGTAATGATATAAAAATTTGCGGGAATATACGGGAGTAGCATGTCTTACACCCCATGTGCACGACAGAAAAATCTAGCACTGCAAAATCAATGGACTTAATATTTTAACATCGAACTCGATTGAAAAGTTTTATACATTGTAAATTCTTGAAAAGAGTTTACACATCAAATTGACATACATTTTGCATTTTTATATGACAGTGATCTACCAAGTAAATGATTTCTCTACCTATTGACTATCACCTCAGATTAATTATTCAACTGATACACCCGATAATATGATTTTTGGTTCGGTGGCTCATTGTTGATGTGCAATAAGCAAGATAGTCATGAATGAACTTCATCTTTAACTGCAGAAAATACATACTTGTCAGAATTTTTTTCCGTATCCCCCCAATTACCCCAATATTATGTGTCCTTTTAATGTACGCTTTCTTGTGCAGGAATGATGCGTGCAAATTGATATAAATGAAGATATTGCCATGATCTAATTTCTTCATAAATTTACCATTTTTTCTGGTATTTAAAACGTTTTACTGTGTTGTCTCCCAGGAGACTGTGTCCAAAGATAGCATATGATGATTTGTAGCTGCCATTAACAGGAATGGCATGTTTGATGTAGGGTGTACCACTACAGGGAATTTTTTTAGCTGTACGCAGCGTTTTACTGTATATTAGTGCAACCTTTTCTTTAACTGTACGCATGGATGTAGTGAAACTATACGCAAAATTGGTCAAAAAGTATTACGAGAATGGTTGTTTTCTTTTTATAATGGGAAAAAGGTTGATTTATTCTTTAATTTCATCAAGTAAAAGAATCTCAGCGTCAAAATCTAAATATTCAAAAACTGATAAAAAATTACATAATTGAAATCGGGGAAAATATTCTAAAGTTATATAAACACAAATATTTAACATTAATACTTAATTTATACCCTGTCACTAACAGTAAAAGAGAGATTCGGAGCTGCTCGATTCCGTCGTCAGTCGGGATTAACAGTTTAGTCCAAGTAAACAGCTTTGTGTAATCTGAAAATACAAAAATTCCTAAGTTTCATAATTAACAGCAAATTCTGTTATGGTGAAAAAGGGTTTCAAGGGATAACCTCTCATCAACAGCACTAGAATCAAATAATATGGAAAGCCATAATCCAAATAATTGTCAGAAAGAAGTATTCCGGCATAACCAAAAATATTGAAATAAGAGCTCAAATCCAGTAGAAGTACAATAATTGGTATGAAAACTCTGTATTTTTTAAGATAAATAAAACATGAAGTAAAATTAAAATGTCAGACAAGCTTGACTACAGGATTGATGAACACCCCTGTGGTACCTCTGGTTCACTTAGTAATGGCATCGACCAAGTTGATTCAAAATACAAAAATATCAAAGTTCCATAAAAATCAGAAATTTTGTATAATTGTGTTGAACATACTCAACATGTGCAACTCCCATTTTTTGGGGGGCAAATTGGATTTAAACTGACCAATTAGTTAGAGAACAACCATTTGATTTTAGGTGCTTTGAAAAACAGTTTAACAAAATTATTTATTTTCATGTTGATCTATAACAAAGTATTTATTTTCGCCAAATATCAAATCAAATTATTTATTTGTATATTCCAAATAAAAAACTATTTAAAGCAAAATCAAATTATTTAATTTCATGACAAGTAGGATTAGAATATGTATTTTCACTGAATTAAAGATTGATTCATTTATTTCCAATTCGTCCAAGCCCTCCCAAGAAAATCAAATATTCTCCCCCTCATGTCGCTCCAAACTTTATAAAAATCATGTACCTATTGCTTTCATACAATTTCTGTCCTGACCGGAAAAACAAGATGGCCACCTATGTGGAAAATTTCATTTATGGGTGAAGATTTTCAGGTCCTTTTTGAGAAAAAATCGACTGATATCATCAAATTAGACTTTGCAGGTACAAATGTAGTTGGGACATAGAATATAAGATGGTTCTGCAAAAGGTTTGATTTTTTCAATTCAATTCCAATACGTCAAAATTTCAACATTGTCCCTTTCAGCAAAAAAAAAAAAGATTGCTGTTCAGGTTTTAACGCTGAAAAAGGAGCCGTCATTGAATTGATTGTTTTGGTGGTGAATTTAAGACACTGGAAATATTATTTTTTCAATTAATTATGTCGAGATCATGACTTACTATGTCGAGATCAGTTCTAAGATATGTCGAGATCAAGACATAGAATGTCGGGATGTCGGGATCACGAACATAAGTCGAGCACTGAATAAAGTATGTCGAGATCACGACTTAGTATGTCGTAATCGCCACTTAGTATGTCAAACGCTCGACTTACAATTTCGAGATCACTACTTAGTATGTCGTGATCACGATTTAGTTTGTCGTCGTCACGACTTAGTATAAAGTATACATAGATCACGACATATTTAATCGTGATCACAACATGTTAAGTAGAGTGCTCGACTTATTAAGTCGTGGTCTCAACATAGTAAGTCATGATCTGGACATACTAAGTCGTGATCTCGATATACTATGTCAAGCACTCGAATTACGTAATCGTGATCTCGACAAATTATGTCGTAATAGCGACATAAATTATTAAAAAAAATTGAGTGCCCTCTACATCAACCATTTTCTATTTATTTTATTTTATCTATACATTTTATCTTTATATATTTTTGTACTCGTGAGTGTAGGCCGAATACAAGATCTAGATGATAGTGAAAACACAAAAAAAAATGTTTATTTCTATTAACTTCTTGTAAATATGATACAAAAGTAACGTTGCAGAAAAGCTTGAAAAGTCCAGGTCAGCTACCAATAGTGGGCTACCTTGACAAGCCCACTAACTCTGCAGGCAAAGATAGCCGTAGGAAAAGATTATACATGATGCAAAGGTATTTTGATACAAGACTGAATAAATGAATGAAAATCACGAGAAGGGCACAACATAAGTGGTACCTACCTGGTCAATAAGCCCGACAGACATGCAAACACGCAAGTGAATCTTTTACGTATATACTACATGTAACAACTTGATGGAAATTCACCATAATGAAAAGGACAAGGGATGCAGAGATGGATAAACACACGTTCCTGCCATAGGTCAAGTGAATTATTTATTTTGTATACATCGTCACAAATACAGTAGAACCTAGCTAATCCGACACACTGTGGGACCATAAAAATGTGTCGGATTACACAGAATGTCGGAATGGTGAAGTTAAAAAAGGCATATAAATGCTATTTTTGGACCAATAGGACAGGATGTTGGAATACTCAGGAACCGGATTACAAAATGTAGACAGGTTTCACTGTAATTAAAGAAATGAATATATAATATGCTGTACACGTGTAACGAGTCGAGGCTTAATCGTTAGTAATGAAAAGAAAAATTGAAATAAGCATCTTTAGTATACTAAAAAATAGTTAAAGTGTGACATTTATCACCATTTGATGAATATATTTATAGCAAAAATGCGTACAGCAAATTGTCACTGCACAGCAACCATGTGTAATGTTTCACTCCAACAATGTGACAGAAGTGACCTACAGAATTTCTGAGCGGACAGTGGAAAACAGTTAATCAACGATTACAAAGTTCGCCTCGTTATGACAAGTTGTCACGGCAACCAAATTTTGCCTGGGTGCTGACATACTACAAATGTATCAAACTTGCATGCATATGCAAGGTTACTTGAACCAACAATGTACAGTTACTGAGCTATGAACTCGGATGTATACATGTAAGTCGTTCATGCGTAAAATGTAGGTTAAAGTTAATTTTATCTGAATGCTGAGCTACCATCACATATGCATGCACATGCACATGCAAGATGATCCTACCATGTACTTGAGATCTGTCGACATAAACTTGAATGTAAGTCACTCAAGAGAAAAATGTAGGTCAAAGTGACCTAATTTTGCCTGGGTGCTGATCTACCATCAGAGATGCATGCATATGCAAGGTTAGATGATTGTACCATGTACAGTGACTGAGCTATCAACTCGGATGTAAACTTGAATGTTAGTCACTGAAGCGGAAAATACAAGTCAAAGTTACCTAATTTTGCCTTGATGCTGACCTATCATTAGACATGTGCATGTGCAAGGTTAGATGATTCTTCCATGTACAGTGACTGAGATCTGAACTCGGACGTAAACTTGAATGAGAGTAAGTCAAGCGGAAATTGTAGGTCAAGGTAACCTTATTTTGCCTGGATGCTGACCTACCATCAGAGATGCATGCATGTGCAAGGTTAGATGATTGTACCATGTACAGTGACTGAGATCTGAACTCGGACGTAAACTTGAATGTAAGTCAGTGAAGCGGAAAATGTGGGTCAAAGTAACCAAATTTTGCCTGGATGCTGACCTACCATCAGAGTTGCATGCACATGCACAGTTAGATGATCATACTATGTACAGTAACAGAGATATGAACTTGGATGTAAATTTAAATGCAAGCCACGCAAGCAGAAAATATAGGTTAGAGAGACCTAATTATCTTAGAGGCTGTGAGTCAACCCTAGATGGTTTGATGACCCTACCATGTATAGTTACTAAGATATATACCCAAATGCGGACGCGGACGAATACTTGGACTTGAACGCGGATCTGGACGCAGGGGGTACTCCAATAGTCACCCTCAACTTCGTTGAGGCGAACGAAAAATTGTTCCGTTGGTTGCAATTTGGGTTATTGTCAAATGTCATTTTCACGAGAGAAAAAAAAATACACTGTTTAAATACTAAAGCACATTTAAAATAATGAAAATGAGGTTCAAGTGTCTAAATAAGACTAAGAAGTTGTCAAATCAATCAAACAAACTAACAGCCTTTAGAATATCCCGTATTACATCACCCAATGCTATCGTTATTGAAAATTTAAAAATTTCAAATCATTTCTAGATGCAATAATGAAATCATTGCTCGAAAAATAAACTCCAATTGATGTTGAAAGGCGTGCTTAATTTGAAGTAAGAATGCAGTTCCTTCATGCATATTTTGTTTATTGCACACAAACAATGGGCCACCTGACAATCATTTTATCGGGTACAGTGATCCTATATAAATAGGGTGTGTTAAGGAAATCTTATTAAATAAGTAGCACAAGTTGAGTGATATAAGCTAATGTGAGCCTATGGTTACAAATGGCTATGACCTCATAGTCAATCAGACTTTTTAATTTTTCGGATCTAATTCATTAATATGTATTTCGAAAAATAAAATGTCAAAATGTGTTTTTTAACTAACAGTGCTAAAAGTGAAAGTACTCGATGAATTAATATGTAACTGTAATAAATAAGAAACATAATGTCATTTTTTACACAGGAAATGAAAACTTACACATTCTGACAGGAGAGGGAGACTTCAAGTTACGTGTTGAACTTGAGGATTGGGACGGAATAAAAGTATATGCTGAATACGATACTTTTAAAATTGGCGACAGTGCATCAAAATATACCCTGACCGTTGCTGGTTTTAGTGGCACTGCAGGTATTTAATTACAACAATCAAAATATTAGTCAGACTTCAATATTTAATGTTTCATTTTTATCTCAGCAATACAAGTATGGACTTTATAGCAACCAAAGCAAACGAAACTATTAATTGACATTATTCCCAAATAGGAATAGGCTTATGTATTCTAGTATATGTATGAAATCATTATGCTAAACTCCTCATGGGAAGGGATCTTGGTGGAAGCTGTATACTGAGGGTACATAACGTTATATGTCAGTTGGTAATGGGTCTGGAGCTGGCATGTCAGTTAACTGCCTGTAGACTTGTGATTTCACGTCCGTATATTTAGTTCTTTCAGTTTCATTTTTCACAATTGAGTCAGTCCGATTGTTTTTTATTTTTCACATTGGCTATAGGGGGAAGGTTTAGCCCAATAAAACTAGTTTAACCTCGCCGCAGCAGGTTTGCGCCTGTCCTAAGTCAGGAAATTTATTAAGCCTTTGTGTATCTTGTCTGTTTTCTAGATAGTTAACTTTATGTCTATAGGAGTCTAGAATGATGTTTATTTCGCTGAACTTGATTACTCTTTATTTAGGGGCCGACTCCGACCTGCCGTTGGGTGTGGGGTTTCCTCACCGTTCATTGAAGATCTTATGGTGGCTTTGAGTTGTTATTACTCTCCTTTGGGTCGTTGTCTCTTTGACACTTCTTTTTTCTATTGTATTTGATCAAGATAAATTTTCATCGTTTTTAGCGCATGTTGTGTATTTGCCTTGGATAAAATTTCTCAATTAAGCCATAAACTGCTTATTTTAAGTAAAAGTTGTTCCTCTTTGAAGTTTCAATGTCCAGTTTCTATGTTTTGAAAGAAAAACAACCAAAGACATAAGACCTTTTCACTATTTTACCAGATAAGAATGTTAGCTTTTGTTCATTTACCTCCTGTCTTTAAATCAGTATTTGTGTAATTAATGATTCTCAGAAAGTTTTTTTTATTTCACTCTTCGCTTTAGAGGCGCGGTCTGTTTGTTCTTCCGCCATAGGGGAACATACTTAGTGGTAACAACTCCTCTACACAACTTCGTGAAATTCAATGAAATTTTCACAGAATTATTATCAATATTCATGTTTTTCAGGAGATTCACTCTCGTATCACAATAACATGAAGTTTACAACAAAAGACCAAGATAATGATAAATATTCTCAAAACTGTGCCACCTTAAGACATGGCGCCTGGTGGTATAACGTTTGCTATACAACCAATCTGAATGGCATCTATCAGCCTGGAGTCAAGAACAGAGATTCAGTGAATTGGAAAACATTTAGACCAAAAGAGTACAGTTTAAAATCAGCACGTATGATGATCAGGAGGGTCAAGAATTGATTAAAGTGTCTCATATAAATACATGTACATGTGTAGATAATTGTGATAGAAGGCAGATTTATTGTTTAATATTAAAAGAGTTTTGGTGACAGCAAAGTTGTCATGAATACAATTCCGTAGATTTTCTTATCTATTATCAATATCTTATTTTATATAATATAAAAATCCTGCATTCAGACTTGTTAAATGCTTGATACATATTACAAATATACACACTTTTAAAGCTAGATATAGCCTTTTTACCCTCACGAGTGTCAGAGCGACAAAAACTCACCATGTCTCATCACTGAGGTTTCATGAAATATCAGATATGTGACGGGCTGGAGATAAATATGAAAAAATGCCAGCTTTAAGACAGATTTTTTTTTCACCTGAAGGCGTAGGAAAATTAACTGTCCTTTGCCTGGTAAATATAAGTGATACCACTTTTAGATATCTAATTTAAAAATCTGTCTTTAACCGACCACTCGCTGAATGAATTATTCTACTTCAGTATATTTGGAAATAATTAGCAAAGTAGCAATGCAGACCTCTAACGGAAGATTGTTGAAGGCCTTGCGGTGACTACAAGATGCATTGTTCCATTCCTTGGTTTTACCATATATGTACATTTACTCCACACCCTTTTCTCTAAAGAAAGCAAAGTGTCTCGTGTCTAGTTTACAAAGTGTAGTTGTTAAAATGGTTTTCACTGTATCTGATTTTATCTTAGAGAAGGTATATACAAAATTAAACATACTATTTTAATACAAGATCATTGTGTCTGTTTGCAGGCTTTGAAAACCAGCAAAAAGTTGTTTTCGCTATATTTACAAAAAATATAATTATTACAAATTCTGAAAAGAAACTTACTGTTCTCTTTTGCCCAAAATAACGATAAAGTAAAGTTATCATATTTATTTTCATTTAAGAAAATTTTGTTGAAATTATCATTTAAGTTAAAAAAAACCTTTGGAACACAGTATTATTAAGCAATATAAGGGAAAGCCAGCTAATAAGTGCACAAAGTGTGAATAAGAAAATTTAGTATGACCTTACAATGAAAAGTCCGAGAAAAACGATTCTGCATGTAATGCTGCTGGTGGATTGTTAGTCCACGAGGGTATTCACCAACCAAGTATTCACTACTTTGATGCTGACCCGAAAACCAATTTTATTAAAGCTTGCAATATCTAATTTTTACAAAATTGTGTTTAAAACTAATGAGTGTCTCCCTTATGCATAGCTCTGTCCAAAGCTGACTTTTGGATTTTCTATTTGGATCTTTTTGGTTATGTGTTCTCTATCTTTTAAACATTTTTTGGTTAATGGACTTCCAAATGTTTGGGTTTGATCTTGACTGATGAAACAACGTCGTAATGCGCATATGCAGAAAATGAATTAACAGTAACTTCGGTATGGTGTTATTGCATACATCATAAGACCGATACGTTTGTCAAAAGTCATTGGCGTTGATCCAAGGGGTTCATCTCGGTGTTCTTGTTACAGAGAAATGAGTTGATTTAAAGAAAAGTTATTATATAGAGGACGGTGAAAGATTGAAAATTCTCAGTGAAATAAAAGTGATAATTAACTGTGAAATTATTTTCCATAATTTCACTCTAGGAAGTGACGTCACAATAGACGTCGTCAACGTTGTTGCTAAGTAAACGTCTCAGCGGATAAACATGGAAAACTTAGTTCACGAAAAAAATCTTAAATTAAACCATAAGATATACAAGAAGTGGTCTATATAATAAAAACAATAACTAATTCTTGATTCTGATTATCGAAAATATTCAACTCATGATCGAAAAACACTGTAATTCACTCATGCGCGCAGAATTACTGTGTTGTTCGATCATTCGTTGAATATTTGCGATAATCAGAATCTCGGATTAGTTATAGTTTAATTATCCAAGCCAGTGAACCAGATCACATGAAAAGCTGGCTCCCGACTAGATAAGACCAAATAATGCTGACTCCAGGTGCTCTCACAGAGAAGATGTAATAAATTGTCAAGGTCAACGAACCACGAATTTGTGGTCAAGGTTACATGACATGTGCCATGATCAGACTAGCGTGCAGCCCCAGAAATATTAGAAGAGACAAAAGCGGGAGTTTTTTTAATTGCACTTGCTTAGAAAACAACTTGAATGTATAACTATATTGCAAAATTTACAAAGTCACTCCACCCTGCAATTTGAGTCCAAGATCAATCGGCAAAGTACAGACTACCATGTGCTCCCCAAAATACACCAATACACATAGTTTATCCAGATATTCTAGTTGCTGAGATATGCTTGAATGTGAAACCATGTCGCAGTGTTTATGAAGAGAGGAAGGTCATCTGAACCATATGATCTTGGCAAGTTTATAAGCTATTTTGGCACCTAGGATGATCTTTGTATGTATTATAATTCGAAAGTTAGAAACAACGGCAGTAGAATACCGAAGGAATAAAGGGGTGAAATTTACATAAATCGAAGTCTAAAGACAAGACAAAAACGAGAACACAGAAAACAATGACGTTAGACACAAAAACAATGACGTTAGACAGATACAAACAAAGGACAAAGGTATTGGAAAATGTTCACAAAGCGGCCCTAGCTGCCGCTACGGAGGCCGCCACCGTTGATAAGTAAAACTGATGTCCCACTGTCAGTTGGTTTCGTGGAATACGGCGTATATAAATGCTCTACATAGCAAATGTAATGGATGTATTAATAAAGTTTAAAGGAAATTATATAATTTAAAAGTTATTTTATTTGTATTACCGTTTCACGAACTGTTTATCCCTTTTTACCTAAACACTCCAGACATCGTTTGAAAGGGTTTATCCTTGTATTACCGCTTGGACATTCATCAACTCCACCACAATATTTACTCTGTTTTCCATTTACACATTCCAAACAACGTTGGAAAGGGTTTATCCGTGTTTTACCACTTGGACATTCATCAACTCCACCACAATATTTACTCCTCTTTTTATTTACACATTCTAGACAGCGTTTGAAAGGATTCATCCGTGTTTTACCAGATGGACATGCATCAACTCCACCACAATATATACTCCTCTTTTTATTTACACACTCCAAACAGCGTTTGAAAGGATTCATCCGTGTGTTACCACTTGGGCAATCATCAACCCCATCACAATATACACTCCTCTCAGCTCCTCGTAGCACACGAAAACCTCCTGGTGGTGGTCTTATTCCACGAGGGGAATCACACGTTGTTCCGAGGACAAGCAGAGTCATCAACAATAGTTCACAATGCATATTTCTATTGTGACTGGTCTACAAAAATCAATGTTAAATTTCAGAATATTTATTTGTTACAGCTCTCCTCGAAGGTATTCACCATAAGTATAAGTAATTTTATGTTGACCCGAAAGCCATTTTTTTTCAAACTAATGTACACATTCTAGGCAGCGTTTAAAGGAAATATATGATAAAAATTGTTTATATTCTGTTGATAACAAGCGAGTGTTTTCCTTGTGCAGATATCTGTCCTCAGCTGATTTTTAACTTCAGTTATATCGGTTGTAATCTACAAGCTCTCATATTTATACATCATCAAATGAATTTCGAAGCAAAAAAGGTATAAATGCAAACTATAAATTGAAAAAAAAACAAAAAAAAAACACACACAATAATTAGGCATTCGGAAAGATGGAAGCATATTGACAATTTGAGATGCCATAACAAATTCCATAGGAGAACGTCGTCCCTTTTCAAATTTAAACCGACCACTTTTGTTACTTGAATAATTCGTGAATTTAGTATTTCCATGCGACAATAGCACATTGTTGTATTTAACCAGTTTCATTTATTCGGCATTAAATAATTTTTTAAGACATAAAAATACTTTGTAAGAAAAATACAAAAGTTTCATAATAAACATTATATCTCGTGATACTTTACACTTGTTTATATAACGGGACTTTTGAGCTGATTGCCACTTGTAAGGTTCTTTTATTACACAAAAAAGTAAAGCATTCATCAGAGGGGTGTTAATGAATTAACGATGATGGGCAAGAGGTGAAAAAAAAATCAATCTACTTGTGTATTTGTTTTGTATGTTGAAACGTCTAGTAAATCAATATTGTGACTTACACTGACAACGGAAGTGGCGGTTGTCGGTGTAATGTTGAATATTGACCCCATTGAAAATTGACCATTTGGTTCCGGATACGAAAATGGACACAATTACCAATGTCAGTAGGGTTATGACGGGAGATTCGGGTGTCAGTTATTTACTTATTTCGTATATTTTATAAAAGTATCTTGTTCATGTACTTCTCTTGTCACCGACGATGCTATAATATTATGTGTATATGTATGTTTTGTGCCTTATGGTATGTTAGTGCGGTTGCATTTTTAAATTCAATTCAATTTATACAGCAACTTCATGCATAATTATGGGCTAATGGCTATAAAATTAATAAAGTACACAAAATACATGACTGTTCCCTGTCCTCATTGAAATTGATTGTTTTTTTTAAAAAGGAGACTAGCAATTGTACTATTCTTTTGTATCTTTTTGAGTTTTGAAGTTGAAGTTTCATCAGTTTTAAATTTAAATTTGAAACGAATTGAAATCTAATAATTTAGTGTATTGTACATTCTGATGTAAAATGATATATATAAAATATAAAGTTTGAATGATCCACATGCATTAGCATTTATTTTTAATATTTTTTTCATATACAGTTCATGAAGTGTTATTAGCCGTATTTTGTGCTTCCTTCTTAATGACCAAAAGTCTCTATTCTGTCCGTGACTACCTCGATTGCTCACAAAAAGACTACTTACCTATTACTTGAAGTCATCACTACTGAAGTTTTACGGTCGACATCATGATCTTGTTGACCGCTATCGGGTATCTGTTTCCCAGATGACAACCAATATTTCTCTTTACAGCTAAAGTTTGTTTTTCCTGTTCTGGATTGTACTTTACTACCGGAGTTGACATGTGTCTTGTAAGAAGCACGGGATTCTTACCTTCCCAGTGCACCTGATCTCACCCATGTTCTTTTTATTGGGTCCGTGTTGTTCATCTTTGTATGTGTGTGTATCTTCATATTTCTTTTCTGTTCCGTACACTCATGCTATGTCTATATTTATTTGTTTTTTCTGATGTTTCCGTTGTCCTTGAATTATTCGTTTTATCACAATTTTGTCATTTGAAAAAAAATAATAAAAAAGTAAAAACATGAAGAAATGGATATTTCCTTTGAATGTATTAAAAACTAGAGTTGTACTTACTTTTTTTACAGGAAAAATAATGAAAACTCCTATTATTATCTGTGCGTCTCGTGCTCTCTTTCGTCTTTATATACATATACGAGTCCATTTTCATAAATTAAGTAAAAAAGAATCCGATTTTATCAAACTGGTTATTCTGTTGTTTCGTGACATTAAAATGATGAGATATACTATATTTGTAAATTCATCAAATTTCTGGATACTGCTATTATTATCATTATGGGTTTCATATGGGACCTATGGTATTATTGGAATATTTTTATTCAAACTCGACATTCTGGTATTTACGTTCAGTGACTGGATAAGTCATCTTTAGCTACTTATACCCTAAGATCATTTAGTTATTTGTTCTTTTTTATTCTTTTTTATTCGATCGACTGATTTATGCCCAAGCCAAACTTATACAATTTTTCAGCTATATCGTGGCGAAAACTGCTGAATATATAGAACAATTATCATTACTTGAAAAACTATGATGGAGTTAATGAACTTTAGACAAAGTCTCTACAAATACATGGTAAAAACAAGCAAAGGAACAACGCTTTTATTGTTGTTCTTCATCTTGAAGTCACCATGACGCCTTCAACAAAGAGCTTTGCTCATACCTCATAGTAAGTTCAAGACGGCCCCTAGCACCGGGTTCAGCGGAATTCTTTGTAGAACATTGCTACATCCATGTCTTTTCTGGTCATGGATGCGGGATTGTCAGCAAAATAAATAAAACTGGCAAAGCGCTTTTACAATCACTGTCATCCGTTGCCCGAGAAAAGCACAAATGTCTTAAGCTAGCAGACGATTACAACATACAGACAAACACAGGGCACTCATCACGTCGATTGTAAGAAAACTTGGCATTATAAAATAGCGAGATGTGGGCACTTTAAACGGGTGGTCAGAATTACATTTCGGAATTACAAAAAGATTTATGCCAAAATTTGAAAGTATGATAGTATATCAATATGAGGAATTCTCTCACGAACAAGTACACCATAACTGAAATAAATAGAGAGCATACATCTCTTGCACGGGGAATCTCTTTACGGACTCCACACTGCAGGAGAGACAAACTCCAGTCGTAAATGGTGAATGAAAGGATATGGAGTAAATGAACATGAGACAAAGTCTCTACAAATATATGGTAAAAACAAGCAAAGGAACCACGCTTTTATTGTTGTTCTTCATCTTTAAGTCACCATGAAGCCTTCAACAATGAGCTTTGCTCATACCTCATAGTAAGTTCAACACGGCCCCTAGCACCGGTTTGAGCAGAATTCTTTGCTGATTGTCGAACAACGCTGCATCAATGTATTTTCTGGTCATGGATGCGGGATTGTCAACAAACATTAATTAAACTTGAAAAGCGCTCTTACAATCACTGCCATCCGTTTTCAAACAAAAGCACTTGTGTCTTAAGCTAGTGGACGAACATGCATTATTAGAGACTTTGTCTCAAGTAAATTTCTGCCATATCCCTTCATTCTTATTATCTGACATATCTTAGGTTTACCCCTTTAAACGATTTCTCAAAGCCGTAAATTAAATCTTCTATCTTCTTGTGTTCATGAAACTTTTAAAATTTTATCTAGGCCCTCTTTTACATCTGTCAAGATGGAGGTTTACAGGTTATATAAGGTTTTGTTAAATATATGGCAGATTCAGCGGGCATGTATGTAATTTTTGTACCCAGTTCGAAGAAGGGAGATTCGCGTTTTCACCCTTGTTAAACATCAGTGTCTTAAGGACGCATCTTCTTTTAAGACACAAAATAAGTGTTAAGTTTTCGTTGATACATTTTTGTTCGTTCAATTTTGTTTTAGGATCATATCTGCATTTGTTACATATTATGAATATAGGAAATTGTTTTGTCCAAAATATATGAACAATACATCTTTCTATAATAAGTCATAAACTAAAAACGAACAGTTTGGAAGATGTTTTGGGGTTCGATTTTAATTGGAGAGATAAAATTAACGACTTTGTAGTATGTGTCCGCTTACTATTTTATTATTGAAATCCACTGTTGTACCAATTAAGCAGACTAAAAATTATTCACTGATATAGGAAAAATACTGTACTTCATTAGTAAAAATTATGTTTTCATTCCCATCGTTAGAATAAAAATACTTCGCCAATGGTTTTACTCATTTTAGTCTTAAGACTGTTTTAAGACATTGTTTTGGGTTTAAATGTACCATATGTGTCTACATCAACGTTTTACTGCTATGCTTACTTGCATTATTCTTCCATGACATTTTGACCTTTGTTATGTTGTGTTCGAGAGTGCATATAGTTTGCCTTCATAAGGACTGATTTTCTACACAACCCAGTTTTAATCGATACATATAGTTTAAATATACCATTTTTGTTCATTAAAATAAAAAAGGTAATGCATATTAATAGCGATTTAATTATAAATTCTAATAAAAACACGAAAATTTAAGAAAATCAGAAGAAAAATTATTCGCCAGAAGAACAAAAATTACTGAACTCGATACGCGTCTTCCTGGCGGTGTACCGGTTCCCTACAGCTTCTATGGTAAAATGCTTATTGTCAAAAATTCAATATATTAAGTTGTTTAGGTAGGTTGTATTTTGGGTATTTTTGTACATATGTTGGTTATATTTGGAGATAAGGAATAATCATATACTTATAAAATCTGATTTCGTGATGTGTGTGATCATTTAATTAGTTATGAAATAATATATCGGGTATATCGGGAAATAAGATCAAAATAGGGAAATTCAAATATTATAACTGCTGTCATAAAATGTATAAATAAACCAATGATTGACAACATTTAAGAAATCTGATTTAACGATCGAGTAACTGACATGTCATGAAAAACAAAAAAAAAAAATATTATTCCATATGATTGACAATTCATACAAATACATGATATGGTTAAGCAAGGCCAAATCAATTTAATTCTCTGTTTGACATCAACCTTATTTTTGAAATGAAGGAGGGTATGCGGCAAACAAACAAATAACAAAGCAAAAAACAAGAAAACAATTGTTGAAAATAACATACTTTGATGTGACAAATGTTCATTTAAAGTCAGTTTTCTTCCATTTCAATTTATGTCGGGTCTTTTGAACAATTTTCCATAGGAATACATACTTATTGTCTCCTTAATCTATCATTAAAATACAATTTTAATTGAAAAAAAATGAAAAATATGTCTTTTTTATTTTCTTTAAAAATCTCACTTTTTCAATGCGTGCGCTGACGCCAAACATAGAAATAACTTGTGTTGGCCCAAATGGAAAAATGCTTTAAGCTTTCAACAAGGAGCAGATACATATATGCACGCATATCGTGACCAACAAACAAGAATCAAACATGCTGTATTTTTCAGAATCCAAAGTCAAACATATCTCGTCTGTTATACATATAACAGTCGTTTATTCTGTAAGCGCCTGTATTCTTCTGTAATACAGCCAATACGGGACTTTTGAAATCGTGTTCACTCCGGAAACAGAAGTATTTTTATACGTAAAAAATCAATACATCAATACATTGAGATGGAATCACTACTTGATGAACACTGTTAAGCTAAGTGATTTATATTTAACCGATTTGTAGCGCTTCAGTTAAGTTTTTTCGTCAATTAAAGTTTATTTAAAGAACTGTCATATAGGAAAAATTATAAATGCACTTCAATTTCATAAACAGTTTGTTTTTTATGTGGTATATATTTATTTCAATAGGTTTAGAAATCCAGTATTGTTTCTTACTGGTATCCGAGGCGACCTTTTCCGCCTTATATTACACTTTAATGACCTGCTATGACACCCATTATTTATACCGGTCTTATTGTTCATGTTAAGATAGGAGATATATCAATAAACAGTCCCATCTCGTTAGTGTCATCGTAATATTACCAATTTTAGCAAAATTGTCACGTAAATCGCAATAATTGAGTCCATCAGGTGACAATCACATACATTAGAAAAAAAAACTGCGTTACAAATTGTACACATGTACATTTGCAAGTTTGAAAAACTTAAATGTAGAAATGGAACATTCTTTAATCTTTGAATATCTAGTGGCAAACACGATATGTGGATACAAACTTTCCTAGTTTGTCTTTATGGAATACCAGGTCGATGGCAAATGCTGCATTAATTCCAAATGAATACCTAAACAACAACCAAAATTTGCATCCGGAATAAATTTACTGCACCGCGCTATGGAATATTTGTTTCCAAGATGACAACAAATAATTTCTTTTACAGCTAAAGTTGTTTTTTCTTCGCTGGGTTTGACTTTACTACCGACATTGACATGTTCAACGCGGCCGGTGTCTAAAAGGAAGCATGGATGCTAACTCTACCGGCGCACCTGATTTCACCCATGTTTTTGATCCGTATTCTTTATCTTTGTTTATGTGTGTGTCTCCACTTTTTCTGTGCTTTACTCATGATGCTTGGTCTTACTGATGTTGCCATTGTCCTTAGATATTTTTTTTGGACTGACGGTTTGGTTTTCACAAACTCAACATAGCAATATAAGGATCACATATGGACGGAATAACGTTAATGAAGAAGACGAAATTAGCAGAAAATAATACTAAAGGCATAAAAATTAAAGCACTAACAGAATGAACCCCTCACAAACAGGGCAAAAATTGCTCGAAATGACAAATAGATGACACAAGATGTGTTTCCAATAGAGTCTAATGTTAAGCAATGATCTCCATATGCATCCATACTATTGTCAGATCCAATTAAAATGAGTACACACATGTATTCTTTGTAAAGAACGTTCCCTACATCATTTGTCAGCTCCAATTAAAATGATCATTCCAAGACATCTTCAATAGTTTTAGAAAAGATAATGGAAAGGATCATTTCCCATAGGGTCAAATATTAAGCTATGTTAGACGCTGGCAATCATGTTTTTTCGGATCGTAGCAAAATGAGTAATCTTTGTAAAGGACCTTTCTTTCATCATTCCGTTAAAGTTTGGTCGAATTTGCTTCAGCATTTTCAGAGGAGAAGATGAAATGTGATTTTTTAAAAAAAATTCCAATAGTGTCCAATGTTTAACCTAAATTTCTCACTGAAGGTCGTTGTTTTTGTCGAGTAGTATTTAAATGAGCAATATCTGTTAAGGACTTTCCATACACCATTCCAGTAAAGGTATTTGCTTCATTGATTTCAGAGGAGAAAATAAAAAGGGATTTACCAGTAGGGCCGAATGTTTAACTATGTTCCGCGCTGGCGGCAATGTATCTGGTCGGAGCTGAATGAAACAACGGCCGCAGTAGAATACTGAAGGAACAAAGGAGTAGTATTCTTACAAAAATCTTGCTGAATATGTCCGATTTCATTTGAGACACTGACACGTCATATCTTTCAATGATGTTATGGTGACGGTGTGGCATAATCTTGGGTCAGGGTCCACTAAGGGTCCGGCCGGATACAAAATGTTAACATTCTGTATTCGGCTTCCGCCTATAATATAGGGTCCGGGTCAGTTATTTCTGTTAAATTAAATTTTTGCCCAAAAATGTGTTTTGACAACTATTTCACGACACAATTGATTGTTTCTAAGAGAAGTTTCTCCCCAACCCGCGTCCGAAACATTTTCCCGGCATTGAAAATAAAACACGCAAATAACTATCTATAAATTGACGATATTTTCAAAAATCATTTGTTTAATGTAAAGTTGTTTGATATTTATTTACATTTTTTCAAGAATCTAATAAACTGCTTGTTTTTTATGATAATAAATTTACGAAAAACTATCGCAAACTCGGTATCGACCAAAGAATTTCTCGAGGGATAAAATTAACATAAGCTGAATAAATCCCTGACTAAGCAGCTTTATGGAACGTGTTTTTGCTCTGTTAAAAAACACTGTACAAGCTAAATGAAGCGATCAATCTTTGTAAAAGACCTCCCATAAGTCATTCATGTAAACGTGGTAAAGCTTGGTTGAATTTGTTTCAGCTGTTTCAGATGAGAAGTTAAAAAAATATTTTTGCTATGGGTTCTAATGTAAAATCTAGGTTCCGCTTTGAGGCCATGTTTTTAATCGGATAGAAACAGTTTAGAAATCTTTGAAAAGGACCAACCATTATTCCTTAAATTTTGTGCAGACATCTTCCTGTAGTTTTGTTGAATTCACTTCAGCGCTTTCAGAGAAGAAGATGAAAATATGGTTTTTCCAATAGAGTTTCAGATCTGAACGAAATGAGCAATCTTTTTAAAGACCTCCAATAGATCAATCCAATAAAGTTTGTTTGAACTTGCTTCAGCGGTTTCAAAGGACAGGATGAAAATGTGAAATATTTTCCCACATGGTCTAATGTTAAACCCAAGTTCCACGCCGGCGGTCACATTTTTTCGTCGGATCGGAACGAAATGAGCAATCTTTGTAAAGGATCTTCCATACATCATTCCTGTAAAGTTTGAATAATTATGCGATAAGCTAACTGACGCAAAGGTGATTGAAGAAAAGAGCAAACGCTAAACAGTAAAAAATGTAAACCATCTATCTCGGTGTTTTCTGAATCACTGGCTATTGGAAAAAGCTAAATTATGTTTCAAAACTGAAACCATTGTAGAATCACAGTCATTAGAAAAGCTAAATAATCGAGAAAAATATTCTTGCTACACACTTGTGCGTCAAGTAAGCCTGTAAGGGCACAACCCTTTGTAAGACCCAGTATAGTTCATATCAAAAACAGAATGTCCATTCTAATATGACTCTCTTCTATGGCTTTGGAAATAAAGCTATGTTCTAATTCCAACAATATTTTTTAGCACATGCGTATATTTTTTTATAAAAGGACATTGAATTTCGTAATGTGCAATTTCACATTTTATTCACTCAATATTTATTTACTGCATATTTTGTGTAAATAAAGTTTTATATAATGAACCACCCCAAAAGCCATAACAAATAATGACAATAATATCAATTTACAACAGTTACTGAATTTAAAACTCGGAACTGAAAGTGACATAACTGTAACTGTAACATAGCAACGAATGTGTTGTTTTTATGAAATCTTATCTATGTTGTATATATCATAATCTACAATTCAAATGTAAAATTTTTAATTGTTAACGTTAATAAAATTCTAAACATGAGTTTTATTCATTTTCTTTTCTGTTTTTGGCTTCAAATATAACATAACTAAGATGTCATATAAATAAGAAACACAACCAGCTCATACTTATACCCGCTTCGATTTTAAAACATCCGTATTTTATATTTTTATATAACAAATTATTTGTATTAATTAATAAGCTTATTAGCCATTTGTATTAAGAAATCAATGAATATAGATTTCCCTATGTCTATTTATGTGTGTCTGAGTGTAGTTTTCTTACATCTTTCTATTCTAGTGTCAAACCCAATATTGCCCTCTAAGAGTTGCTTCGAATGTTCAAAATTCAAAACGCTTGTTAAATATATTAGAATCGAAATAGATTATTGCGATTAGGCTCTATGCGAATAAGAACATTGTCAGACCTTATATTTGTCTTCCTTTTATACCTCGCTATCGCTCGGTATAAAATATATAGAAATATAAGGTCTGCCCATGTTCTTATTCGCATAGAGCCCGCTTACAATAATCTTTTTCTTAAATATTCGATATAACTTATTCTGTATATGACACCGTATAGCGGGTTATTATGGCGGGTGTAAAATTTGGTGCTTTTCCAGAGAAAATGTATACAAAATTTGTTTGCGATTTTAATTTTCGCGGGACAGCTAGAATACGCCAAAATTAGCACCCCGCGAAAATAACCCGCCATACGGTAGTATATTTATAATTCACAAAACAAGGGAACTTTCACAATTCTGAAAAGTACCAATTACTCTTGCGTTATTATATGTAACATTTCACAATATGCAATATGCGTTATTATATGTAACATTTCACAATATGCAATACATTCGGTATCATACATTAGTGGTACCGTAAGTGGAATACTACTTTTAGACCTGCCCCTAGAATACTTTGAGACAAGTAAATATTGAAACTGGTACCACTGGTACTTGCACTTAAGAATTTCAGAATAAAAATGTATAAAAAGTTTAGCTCACTTTTACCTATGTCAACATTAGGTCTCTTGGCATCATATATCTGATGTTTTTTGGATAGTAATTCGACAAAGTTTATGATGTTTTTATTTGGTTTCTTGCATCATATTTCTGACATTTTGGCTTGGTCATTGGCATCATGTTTCTTACAAATCTATTAGTTCCTCTGCGTCATGTTTCTTACGTTTTATGTTGTGTCATTGGCATACTGTTTCGGATGTTTTGTTTTGTACTTAGCATCATGTTTCGGATGTTTTGTTTTGTACTTAGCATCATGTTTCGGATGTTTTTGGCTGGTTCATTGATATTGTGTCATTGGCATACTGTTTCGGATGTTTTGTTTTGTACTTAGCATCATGTTTCGGATGTTTTGTTTTGTACTTAGCATCATGTTTCGGATGTTTTTGGCTGGTTCATTGATATCATGTTTCTGAATTATTGTCTGGGTCATTCGCACCATGCTTCTGATGTTTTTGATTGGTTCCTTAGATTCATGTTTCTGATGTGTTTGGTTGTGTCGATGGCATCGTGCTTCTGACGTCCTTGCGTTGTGTTTCTGACGTTTTTTGAGTCATTTGCATCATGCTTTTAACATTTTTGATAGTTTCATTGACGTTTTGACTGGGTCTTTCATGCTTTTAATTGGTTCAATGGGATTATGTTTCTGACGTGTTTTGACATAGATGCACTATAACTAACTAGACGTTGTTTTATTTTTTATAGTGTTTACACTCGACAGTTGGGTAGCATAAAATGCACTAAATTTGATATCATAGAATACTTTGGTGACTTTTCTTATTATATTTATAAAAACTTTTATTTATCATTATTTTTTTGTAATTGTCATATTTTTACAAACACTACAGACAATACAAATTACAAAATAATAACATGAAAAGACAATATTCATTGACAGGATATACCATAGACTTTATTGATAGACTGAAACAGAAAATGTAATTTGCGTACAAATTTGAAAACTGAATCTTATTGCAGTATAGTACAATTATATTTTTAGCAATTTTTCATCATCTTTCGATACATGTATATGTTGTGTAAAAATTGTAATTTTGTACAAATTATAATTTGTATTTTCAGTTTGTACAAATTACAATCTGTACAAAAATTAGCTTATACAAATTATAAGTTGTACAAAATAACCCCAAATATCACTTATAATTTGAACAAAATCTTACATCATTTGCTAACTCTGCTTCAAATTTTTCGTCTATCATTGTCATATTGTCTCCCTTTGTGCTTCATTGGTATTGACATGTTCCTTATTTGTTTTCTCTTTTTTGCCTCATATCATTCGGAATTTTTTTTTCGATGTAAATATAAACATTGGTTTGTACTCTTCATTGGAGTAAATTAAAGATTATACATAATTTATCATTTGATTGTGTGTGTACCATTGCCCCGAAGATGAAGCAATGGCTTTCATGAACTAGTACAATTGTATGTACATTATCAAAACGTTGACGGACAAACTGGTCTCATCATGTTTCATACTTTTAGTCATTCTTCAAAACTAAGTTGATATTACGTGAATGAGAATTGACAATCATTAACAAAATACTGAAATAGATTATCAATCTGAAAGGTAAAAAAAAAAGATCAGATCAGTTTTTTGTGAAATTTAAAACGTTATAGTATGACAAAAAGGAAATAATCGTAGTTTTTTGATATTTTGATTTTACAATGATATCCCTTTTTATGATATTGTCATCAAAGATGTGAAAATTATGGAAACCCAAATACTTTAACATTAAATATACAAACTGTAATGTTGTCTATATAAAAAAACCTCTGATACATGTCTCAAAAATATGTGTGTTGAAACAATCAAAGAAGATAGATGATTATGCACACATCGAATATAATAAATGACATCAAATAGGAAAAATGAAAGGATATGGAGTGAATGTACATGTGACAAAAACGCACACGATACATAGAGAACTCCAGTTTATCAAGGACAGGGCTTTTCTTGTAATATGATTAAAGTCAATATAGCTTATGTACAATGCGTTTATACGATACCAATATTGGTACTGGTATGTGCTATGTATGCAGCATGGAATATATTCAGAAACCCTTTTCATTTGTTTGGCAGAAATGTTTAAAATGTTGTCATATTTAGCGTTATGGCCATATGCAGAAATTAGATTCACAGAAACTACGGTACTGTTTTATTTATCATCACTGGGCCGATGTCTCTGCTGGTGGACTTTAAGTCTGCTTTGGTATTCACCAGCCTAGTAGTCAGTACTTCGATGCTAAACCGAAAACGGATTTTCTTTGGAAATTTGCTATATCTAAATTTTGGAAAATTTTGCTTAAATCTTTAGAGTATCTCCCGTTGGCATGGTGCTGTTCTTAGTTGATTTTTGAATCTTTATTAAATCTTCGAATATTTTTTTGCTCTATCAGATTTTACAAACTTTTGGTCTTTGGTTTTCCCACAGTTCTGGCGTGATCCGCACCGAAGAGAAATAAGTTGTTGAAATGGCCATATGCAGAAATTATATTCACAAAATTCAACAAAGACTGTTTTTGTTTAGATATAAACAGTAGCAGTTTTCAAAAATGAAAAAAAGTATGGCTAGATTAAACTGATATTTTGACGCTGCAATCTCTTTTTTCAAAAATGGTTGTGACATTAAGAAATTATTAGGATCTAAACACACTTTTTTAAACATTGAATACTGCCAATTAGATACATCAATATGAAAAAGTAATGTATTTTCATATACATATAGGCTACAACATATGATGCCACTTTCATTTTTCATAGTGTGTTTCAATCACTACAGCTCAAATACCATCCCCTCATGAGAAATTGGAGGAACATTAAAAACAATTTGCATTGTAGATCTAATGCCGCTAGATTGAAACAAATCCTGCAACGCACTTTCCATCTGAGCATCAGCAATGTTCGAAATCTCTCCCTATTGTAATAAATTAATTGAACGATTATAAATGCACTGTTTTGTAATGATTTTCAAAAGAATATTACTTTCACAAACAAAAGATTATTTAAACCATTGATACATAGCTGTGTTATGCAACACTATACAACATTTTTCAGTTATGGTGTACTTGTTCTTGAAAAAATTTGTCATACATATCATATTTTGAAATGTTGGCATTTTTTTTTTATTTCCAAAATGTTTTTCTAGCCTTTTATTGATAGTGCCAACATCTTATGATATCTGACAAGTTTGTTTTTCTTTTCGGCTATAGACTCAATGAAGGCACTGTGGTTGTTGATGACCCAGCATTCATTATCAAACAGAACAAGAAGCTGGCAAGAGCCTGTATCCCTCACCTTGATCATGACCGATATATTTATTCAAACAAACATCAATTTTAAAGGGTCTCATTTTCAATCTATGCAAAGCAAAGATTTGTCATATGTTCCAACATTTTTTTTTACTGTCAGCAACCTTGATCAGTATCTCATTAGTAAATTTCAGGCTGTTTCGTTTAATCCATTCAGCGGTTCGCAAGAAGAGGACCTTTACATATATATATGCATTTTCTTTAGTTCAAAGATTTAATAAGTCCCCTGGTGGCAGCCATGTTGAATGGCAGGTTGTCACAGCACCTCATAGCTAACAACCATACCATGTTTGGGTTTAAATCCAAACTGAAGTTCTCTAGAAGATCTTTATTTACATTTTTTCCATAGGGTCATGTGTAAAATTAATGCACCTCATAAGAATCTTTAATGTCATGTTTAAATGAAATTAATTGAATGCAATAGATGCAATTCCTTGAGTGGCCTATTATCAAACTAAATTCGGAGCCGGCGGCCATATGCTGGATATTGAATAGCCGCACAATTTACAAAACTTGGACTGCAAGTTGGTCCAAAGTAGCAATACTTGGTCATTACATCACAAGTACCATTTATGCCCTTAATGGTATAAATCCATTCAGTGCTTCTTTAGAAAAAGATCTTTGTATGCGGATCAAAGTTTACAAATAAGTGCCTCGCTGACAGCAATGTTTGATGGCGGATCGGTACCAAAGAGACAACACGTGTTTACATCATTTAGTCAATATTAGTTCAAATCAATTCAGCGGTTCTCAAGAAGTTCTTTGGTGGATAGTTTACTACGCTCGCGAAACGATTGCATAGCCAGGTGAGATTATGCTAGACATAGAGTTGTTCGGCAGTGAGCAATGAGTTGCGCTCAAAAAGGTTCTACAGGAAATTAAATATTATTATGAGGTATGAGCAAAAATTATTGTTGAAGGCTTAGCGGTGATTTCAAGATGAAGAACATTGTTCCGTCGCCAGGTTTTACTATGTTTTTGTACACTTTGTCTGATGAATGTGCTTTTAACCCAAATGCTATCATTCTTGTTTTTAGACAAGAGTCCTCAAGTATTAAAGAAAAGACAGATGCAATAAAGAGATTAAGTTCTTGGGAGAATTTCTCATATCGATATCTTATCATATTTTCATATTCTGACATTTTTATTTTTTGTTATTTCCAAAAAGTCATTCTGACCACCTCTTTATAGTGCTCATATCTCACGATCTTATTATGCCAAGTTAAAGGTGAATGAAAGGATATGTAAATGCACATTAGACAAAGTTTCTACAAATACATGGTAAAACAAGTAAAGGAACAACGTTTTTATTGTTGTTTTTCATCTTGAAGTCACCATGAGGCCTTCAGCAATGAGCTTTGCTCATACCTCATAGTAAATTCAAGATGACCCCTAGCAACGGTTTGAGCGGAATTCTTTGCTATTGTCGAACAACGCTACATCCATGTTTTTACAAGTCATGGATGCGGGATTGTCAACAAACGTAAAATAAACTGGCAAAGCGCTCTTACAATCACTGTCATCCATTGCCCAACAAAAGCACCAGTGTCTTAAGCTAATGGACGATTACAACACACAGACATACACAGAGCTCTAATCGAGTCGATAGTAAGAAAACTTTGCACAATAAAATAATGAGACGTGGGCACTTTAAAAAGGTTGTCAGAATAGCAAAATACATAATAAAAAAGCAACAATTTGAAAGTATGATAGTTTATCCATATGAGAAATTCTTTCACGAACAAGTACACCATAACTGAAATAAATAGACAGCATACATCTTTTGCACGGGAATCATTTTACTGACTCCACACTGCAGGAGAGACAAACTCCAGCTGTACTACACTCGATGAGTCGATGAGTACCGTGTGGTTGTTTATATGATGTTATGTAAGTCTTCTTGCCTGGCAACGAATGACTGCGTCATTAAGAATATTTTGCAATTTCATTTAAATATTTGTAGATGACACCGGATCCACGAGTAAACAGAAAGAATGATATAGTCTTGCTTGACACTCAGCAAAGAAACCGAACACAGGGTAGTCTCAAACTCAATAAGGTATGAGCAAAGCTCCTTGTTCAATTTATCATGGAAACTTCAAGATGAAGAACAACAAACCAATTGTTCCATGCCTTGGCTTTACTATGTATTTGAATAAATTTTTCCTCGTGTGCATTTTCTCCATATCTTTTCACTGTTTATCTTATACATTTGACTTATATTTCAATGAAAAAAAAACCTGGAATAATAACTCCCGGCAAGCTTCTGTAAACAAGATACAGAGGCAGTAAGGGATTTTTTTCCAATAAGGAAAAAAATATATCATCTGCAAGCAAGTTATACAGATGAGATACTACATGGAGTTTTTTTATGGTTACTGTGCTGTTGTCGATTGAATTTACATAGAATGTCTCTTTTTCGTCTTCATGATCTTACGATTTTAACTTTTGATTGACTCACTAACAATGTGCGGCTTGCGGAGCAGGTCCAATGCTTATTCGAACAGAGAATCTTATTTCATTTTCAGTTTTTATGGAGATTCACTCAGCAAAAACCAAAGTTTGTATGTATTCTTTTATTTTTGTAGTTTGTTTAAATTTCTTGTTTTTTTCTCTTTTCTCATATTTACTTTGTCTCTGGACTTTGGTTTTTGTGTTATCGTTTTTGTTTTGTACATTCCGTTATCTTCCGTCTTTGTTACCTAATACTTACTCTGTTACTGTCTGTGTTACATAATACCTTCCGTATTACATTTAGTCACTCTGTTACCGTCGTTCCTACCTAATACTTTCTTGTTACTGTCGTTGTTACTAAATACTTACTCTGGTACCATCGTTGCTACCTAATACTTTCTCTTTTACCATAATTGCTTCTTAATTCTTACTTTTTTACGGTCGTTGCTCACAAATACTTATTATGTTACCGCAATTGCTACATGTACATAATGTGTACACTGTTACCGTTGTGGCTACTTAATACCTACTCGGTAACCGTCGTTGTAGCCTAATACTTTCTCAGTCACCGTAGTTGCTAACTTATACTAAATCTGATACCGTAGTTGCCACGTAATACTTACTCTATTACCGTCGTTTTACATAGAACTTACTCCAATACCGTGGTTGCTACATACTTACTGAGATATTTTGACTTGATATTCACAAGCCGAAAGAAAACCAAACATTAGCATGGACCAAAGGGGCTCAATAGCCCATATTTCAGGCCTCGAAACCAGGTAAACCAGGTAAATACTTGATTTGTTACCTGATACTTACTCTGTTATCGTCATTACTACATAATACTTACTCTGTAACCATCGTTATTACTAAACATTCACTCTAGTACCGTGGTCGCTCCGTAATACTTACTCTGTTTCCGTCGTTGTAACCTAAAACTTACTCTGTTATTCTCATTGCTACCTAATACTTACTCTATTACCGTCATTACTTCTTAATTCTTACTCTGTCTTGCGTTGCTAACTAAAACTTAATCTGTTACCGCGGTTGCTACCTAATACGTACAATGTTACCGTTGTAGCTACTTTATATCTACTCTGTTACCGTCTTTGTAATCTAATACTAACCCAGTCATTATCGTTGCTACCTAATACTTACTCTGTTTCCTTTATCTAATACTTACTCTGTTACCGTCATCTAATACTTACTCTGTTACCGTCGTTGCTACCTTATACTTGCTCTTTTGTCGTCGTTTCTACAAACTAGCTACTCTGTAACTGTCTTTGATACCTAATACTTACGCTGTTCTCCTATCTAATACTAACTCTGTTACCACCGTTGCTACCCAATGCTTACTCTGTTTCCCTATCTAATACTAACTCTGTTACCGTCTTTGTTACCTAATATTTACTCTGTTTCCTTTAACTTATACTTACTCTGTTGCCGTCGTAACACTTCCTTTGTTTCCCTATCTAAATCTAACTCTGTTACCGTCATTTCTACCTAATACTTACTCTGTTTCCCTATCCTATACTTACTCTGTTACCGACTTTGATACCTAATATTTAGTCTGTTTCCTTTATCTAATACTTACTCTGTTGCCATCGTTGCTAACCAACACTTTCTCTGCTTCCCTATCTAATACTTTCTCTGTTTCCATCGTTGCTATCTAATACTTCCTCAGTTTTCCTATTTAGTACTTACTAAGTTTCCGCCGTTGCTACCTAATACTTACTCTGTTTCCCTATCTAATACTAACTCTGTTACAGCCATTGCTACCTAATACTTACTCTGTTGCCGTCGATGCTACCTAATAGCTACACTGTAACCGTCTTGGTTACCTAATACTTACTTTGTTTACACTATCAAACCAAAGTTTAAACTTCACAAACATTTGATACAATATCATGGCACTGGCAATGCTTCCAACAACTGCACAGACAGACACGAATATAATTCCTAAAAGGAAAAAACAATATTATACAATTTGGGAATCTCTATAAAAAAGTCATATTGATACTTTTCAACTGTTTGTTTTATGCGTTAAGGAAAAACATTCCTCTGACTATAATTTAAATCAAAACAAGGTTGTTGAATGTGACCCGTTATTTTATTTTCCCCCTCATTTTGGCATTTTGCTGCAAATATTATTCTTTTGATCACTTCAAAATAAATTGTTACTAATACCGTGTTCACATATATTCCAGCTTTTTATTCTGGATAAATCACGCAATGGCTTATTACGCAGTTATCATGTAAAATGTGCCCAAACCGCAAATAATGACATACGCCAAATATCTGGGAAGAGTGTTCAGATTACACGTGCTATTTTATTCATATTGTGCACTACTGTTCTCTATGCATATGTAGTTTCTTTCTAGATAACCTGTTCAGATGAAGCCAGAATGAATGCACGATCATACCATCTTATGCCTTGGTTTCCTCACGCGATGAAAATTGCGTGATTATTCCGGAATGATTCAACATAGGTTTTATATGTGAATGATTAATATATTCAATCAATCAATTATTATACTTAATTGAATGATGTTTAGTCATTTTGATTTCAAAAGAAAGAAATAATTCATTGGTAATTATATTAAAGTGACTATGTTAAATCATGTTAATGTGTAAAAATGTTAAATCAAATTAATGTGTAAACATGTGAAATCAAATTGATTTATAAAAATGTTAATCAAATCAATGTGTAAAATGTTAAATAAATGTGTAAAAATGTGAAAACAAAGAAATGTGTCTATGGGTAAGTCAGCGTTGAAATTTTAATGGAAATAGGAACTTCTGATTACCAAAAGGTACACATATTGATCTGCATGGACCGTCAAGTCTGAGTCCCAAACTTGAAACCGATAGTATAAAGCTAAAAAATTGGATATAAAATCACAGGTAATTGTGAGATAATTTTGTCGAGAACAGGCTGAGAATTGCATTATTTATTAGCGTTTAATTTAAGCAATTTAATTTGCTGAAGTTGATTTCGTTTTTTTTGGAGAGTATTTTATTTGAAGTCTGTCTATTAATCGGATACTTACAGTGAGTTAAGACTATGATTTCATCGTCCTTTTTTATTTGCAATGTCATTATTTTATCCTGGTACCTTTATTACATTTGCTTTCCTAGAACATACTAAATGCGTAATGTTGCAGAAGGCGTGTTGAGAGTTGGCTTTTTGAGTCCAATAAAAATATTACAGACTGTTTTAAATGATATGCTTTTATTTTAAGTAGGAGGAACAAAATCGGAAATTAGCTCATAAGGCAATATCTTAAATCTCAAAAAGATTGGTATCTAATTCGAGTTGTAGGGCAAAAAAAAATTAAAAATTTAGTAGTTTCTGTTGTGTGCCGTGTCCGCTAATTCTAGAGGATCCTTCAAGCAAACGATGAGTTTTTAATGGAAAGAACATGGTTATCGAGCTTTCTCTCTCGATCAATGGCAATAAAAAAAATAATATCTGAAGAAACAAGATTTTGTTTTTGCTTTAGTTATGCTGCGTTATTCTTGCTTCCGAATTGCCCCTTATCCCCCGGTGGTCAACTCGTCAATTATTTTATTTACATACATATTTTGTCACATTTTGCCACAATGCATTATTAGGTTTTCTAAAAATATTTGAATTTGATAAATTCAGATAATAATTGCATAACTTTATGGAATTATTAGTCCAAATGCCAATTTTCACATTGTTCTTAAATAGACCTATGGAAAAGCAATTGATGTCGGTGTTTGGGATAGTCTTGACTTAGCCTGGAGGTATGAGGGATTACTCTTAGTTGAAGGCCTCTCAGGGACTATAAAAGAAAAAAACCGATAGAGTTTGTTTCTAATGAAGAATAAATTGCCAAAGCTGCTGTCGTGAAGTCCTTTGTTATACAAACATCATAACAATAATCAGCAGAATTATAACATTTATTCCAGTCTGCACATTTTAATCACATAACATCATCTTAATGCTTAACCTTTACAAATACAACTGCCTTTTATAGAAAAATGTCTCTCTGGTAACTCCGTTACACGAAATAACAATGAAAATTCAAATATTAAATACAAAGAAAGGAACAAATTACATAACAAGAAATTCAATTGGAGGAGCACATAATTAACGGATCTATAACATAACGGAGAACAGATATCAAAACGCGACACTGCCCACTCAAAAGTATAAGATCTTTAAATCAACTATTCATAAAAATCATAATTATAACTGAAGTTACTGTAATAAGTTTGTCCATCTACTTTGGTTGCCCAAATAACGTCATTAACGTCATTATCAGAATCTTTTACGTTTTTACTATTTTCATCACGTTTGTCACCGTCTGCTGGAGCATCCTTATTGCCATAGAAGCCAACATCATCCACGATGAAATCATCAATATCAAATGCCGAATCAACACGTGCAGAATCTGACAGCCCATCCAACAAATCAAAGATAGTATCATCCTCACTGATGTCCTCATAGTATGGTTCACAATGCTGTTGAACATCTTTTCTCTATGCATAAATAGACTTTCTGCGGGCAATACTGTCATTGATTTTATGCTTTATAGTCAAATGCTTATACAGATAACCTGATGAAGGTACTTGTACAGTTGGGTTCAGTACATCTGTAGGATTCTAGTCCCGAATGCTTTTCTTTCAATTGCCTTTTTAAATTCTTCTCATATTTATATTCCCTGTTCCATAGCAAGCATGGATACTTCTTGGAAGTTTTACTCTGAACAAATAATTAATTTTTACTTTTATCTTTATATACTACACGTAGGACAATTACATGAAATGCACGTGAAACGCTCTGAATGAAATATAATAGCTCCGTTGATAATTTAAACGTCCAGTTTAGATCTTTACTGCTCCGTTAAACACAACACATAATAAACAGTATACAGGTAAACTCGATTTTGTCGATTTAAAAGCCAAGTCTAAATACATTATAAATAGATTTGTAAAAACTAATCACAATACATTTCTCTTATCTTATTTTTGGCAGTTTCTTTGCATTTCCGAATTGGTTTAGTCTTCATTTAACAATTCTTTAAATTATAATCACTTGAATCTTAATTAGAATCATCCTTTACATCTTTGTCCGCTTCCAAAGGATATAACAAATTCAGTGGACGTCCAATTATCTTTCCACTTGCTATTTTCACTTTCGCTGATCTTATTTGGCCATCGCTGCTTATCAGTAATTGAACTATTTTTCCAAGTTTCCACATTCCTCTGGGAACATCATCCTTTATCATGACAACATTTCCAACACTGGGAAAAACTGAAGATTTAATTCTTCCTCTTTTAAGTTCAATCTGTTTTCTTTCCCGCAAACTCATCAAATATTCTTCTCTCCAAGATTTCCAAAATGAATTTAGTATATTTTGCCCTTTTCGCCACAACTTGATAAGTTTTTCTGCTGAAGATTCATAGAAAGAGTACGTAGGGTCATTTAGGTCACAGTCAACATCTGGCACTCCACTTTAGAATTTATCGACAGAAAATGATTCGGCGTTAACGTTACTCTTGAATCCAAGTCTCATCAACATATATTAAAGGTCTTGAATTTAGAACTGCTTCGATTTCTTTTAATAAAGTGAGTAATTGAACATCAGAGATACATCGTTTCTTCAATGTTTTACGAAGACTCCGTTTGACGAGACCAACTAAACGCTCATAAAATCCGCCCATCAAGGGAGCAAGTTCTGTGATGAATTTCCATTTTATTCCAAGATTTGACACAAAGCTTTGTACAGTTTCACTTTTTGTTGTATTATTCCACACTAAATGAATGGTGTCAGAACCTAACTTGAACTGAAAAGCATTATCACTTATAATTTCACTAGGTGTTCCTCTTACAGATATAAATCTTCTAAAAGAATATAGGAATTCTTCCGTCGTCATATCACCAACTACTTCCAAATGTATAGCACGTGTTACGAAGCAAGTGAATAGGCAGATCCACCGTTTCTTGTATTCACCGTCAATTTTCACATAGACTGAACCCAGATAATCACGACCGGTACCCTGAAAAGGCAACGATTTCGAAACCCTCGACTTAGGTAACGGAGCCATACTAGGCATTTTGAATGGACCACCTTCAAATTGCCTACAAATAACACAATGTCGAAGTATTTGTCTTACAGTGGCTCTGCCTTGTGGAATCCAGAATTTATTTCTTATCTTACACAATGTTTGAGATACACCACTATGTAGTAGTTCCTAGTGAATATTTTCTACTAGTAATCGAGTGAGGTCTTCCCCCAGCGGAAGAAGGATAGGATATCGAGCTGATACGCACAAATCAGCATTTTCAAGTCTACTTTTGCAACGTAACAGACCATTATCATCAAGAAAGATTCCTAACTGATTCCTAAGATTGTTCTTTTCTCCACTAGAAATAGAATTGAACACATCTACGTAATTTTTCCTTTGTACGAATTGTATCCATTTTTCCTCAGCCTTGTTAAGTTCTTCACAGGTAAGAAAATTTTCACATCTAATTGTTAGTTTCTTAAGCTTGGAAATGAATCTGTTTATCCAGGCACTAACACGAATAAGCTTTGTGTATGAAGAATATCTCTTGATGTCCATTCAAAAGGGTGCATCCAAGGAATGAGAATAAAGTCCTTTCTCGCAGAACATCATACTGTTAGTGTTCTTGTTTTCACTAGATCTTAATTCAGACCTGAAATTTTCCTTTATCGATTTATCATCTTGTTGCTAAAATCTCCAGGTGTCGTCTTTTTTTCTTAGCCAGTTTGGCCCATACCACCAAAGTTCGTCTGTTTGAAGTTTTTCCACTGATGTACCACGTGTTGCAATATCTGCAGGATTTTCTGTTGTAGGAACATATAAGAATGTCACATCTTTATTACCTTTTATCTCCGACACTCTGTTTCTCACAAATACACCAAGAACCTTTGTTGTAGTAAGCCATTTCAAAACACACATTGAATCAGTCCAAAGATAAATTTTATCAATTTGTAACTTAAGTTCTGATTTCACAAAATCTAAGCATCTGATACCAATGAGAACAGCCATAAGCTCCAATCAAGGAATGGACATACCATTCAATTGCGCTAATCTTGATTTGGAAAAAATTAAGTTAACCTTCGCATTATCTCCATTTGTCTGGTGTAAGTAAATCACTGCTGAATACACCTTTGCAGAAGAGTCACAAAAACACAAAAGCTTGTATTTTACATCAGATTCAGAAATTACACAAATACACCTTGGAACTGACACCTCAGTGATCTTTTCCAGTTCAGATCTAATACGAATCCATCGCAAATGATCTTGGTCACATAACTCATCATCCCATCTGAGGTCTCTTCTCCACAAATCATGTAGAAAAATTTTCCCACTAATGATAATAGTAGAAAAAATCCCATAGGATCAAATACTTCTGTTAATTCCATCAATGTTTTGCGTTTCGTTGACTTTGCTGAACAAAACGAAGAATTTGAAGGTTTCACACATATGGTATCAAGGTCTGTATTCCAGATATGACCAAGGACATTAGTCTCAATAACATTAGTTTTGTCCCCAGCTGGTAACAATGCATTTACACATTTGCTACTTGACATCCACTCCCTTAAATTCATTGATGCTTCTCCAAATATTTGTTTAGCTTCTGTATAAAACTTGAGTGTTTCAACATCAGATGAAGATCCAGAAATAAGATTATCCACATAAATATTGTCTTTAATTTTGTCAGCTATTGGTGTTTGATAGAAATCTATGTGACTTTCAATTGTTGCTGCTAGAAGAAATGGACTAGAGATTACTCCAAAAGGGACTCTACAAAACCTATATTCTTGAATGTTATCACTCGAAACTACTGGATTATCACAATTCTTGATCCAAAGAAATCTGGTGACATCACGGTCACTTTGCAGCAATCCAATTTGAAGAAATGCCTTTTCAATATCGGCAACCACGCCAATTTTGTGCAAGCGAAACCTCATGAATATCCCACACAAGTTTCTTAACAGAACTGGACCCCTATATAGACATTCATTCAAACTGTGAACATCACTATTCATTTTTGCGGAAGCATCATACACTATTCTTAATTTTGTAGTTGTCTTATGAGGAGTAATTACAGCATGATGTGGAATGTAGTGAGTTAAGTTGTCGGAAGAAGTTTCGTCTGCCTTTTCAACTTTGCCTTTCTCTGTCTGATCTTGAATCACAGAATCATACTTGTCAAGTAGTTCTGGATTTTTCTTTAAGCGTGAAATACATGACTTCAAACGGTAGAATGACAATTCTCTATTCACTGGTAGCTGTGGATTCTCATCTTTCCATGGCCACTTCACAAAATATCTGCCATCTGAATAAATCAAAGAATCTTTGAACATCTTCATCGCCCTAGAATATTCTGAAGTTTCCGTATATTCAGTTATTCCTATTGATTCTAAATTCCAGAGGTCTGTCACATCAGGATTGCAAGTGAGAGATGAATCAATCTGTTGCACATTTGATATACCTGTGTTTGATAGTATGAGAAAGTTACTCTCTGTAGTTGTATCACTTGTTTCGCTTGTTCGTCCGGTAATTATCCATCCCAACTTTGATGACAAAATGTACAATCCGGGTTGAATTTCAATTCTTTGGCCCAAAATTAAGTCTAAGTAATCATCATTTCCAATCAATAAATCTACTGAAGAAGTCTCACACTGAGTTGGAATATCATCTGCCAGTTCTACGTCTTTTACAAAGTGTTTCACATTTTCAACTGAAGACACATCAAGTTTTCTTCTCTGAACACTCCCATTTATAACAGGTACTATATTTGCAGATATTTTGAAAAAATTCCGATTATTAAGTTTTATGTACACACTAGTAAATGTTGTTTTCACTGTTTTAGGTTTATCACAGCCGAACGTCACGAGCTTAATTTCCTCTTCCTTTTCTGATTTTAGTTTTAGTTTGGAGGCTAACTTTTGCGAAATGTACGTCCTTTGAGACCCCGAATCAAACAGTAATCTTGTCGTCTGCATCATAGATTCACATGGATTTTTCACTTCAGTTTTAGCTGTCTGCATCAAAACGATTTCACTAGATGATATTAAGACATTTTCCGAAACACGTTCACCGGTATCACATAATTCTGTTCCTGTTTCTTCCTTATTTGAATCAACTTCTATATATTGTGTATTTCGTTCTTCTGTTAAGTGAACACTTGTGATCCTCGCCCTGAATTTCTTTGGACACAGACTTCTGTGATGTGTATTTAGTTCACCACAATGCACACACAGTTTACCCTTTTTGCACTCGTTAGATTTGTGTCCTTGTCTTAAACACTTAAAACAACAACCTTTTAATTTTGCCTTCCTGTCTTCAATAGTTCTATACTTGGTACATTCATCACTCCAGTGTTTTTGCAAACAGTACCTACAGTTATCAAAATAAGAAATAATGTTGCCTTCGCTAGTACCTGACACCAGGGCTTCAGCTGAACTTTTATTACCAGTTGAGTTTGATCCATTTTGAAATTTATATCTATTCTGGAATTGTTTTGACGAAGAATTCGAAGTCGGCGTACCATTGTTGTTTTGACGTTCTTTGGTTACTTCTTTCTTATCTGATTTTTCCCTAGCCACAACATAATCACTAAGTCGTTCACACAAATTCTGATCATTCCACTTTTCCTTTGATCCCTTCTGGATTTCAAGTTGCAACATAACTTCTTCGGGTATTTTGGCTTTTACCATCGACACAAATATATCTTGGTCTACATTCTGTTTTAACACCTAAAGACTTCTTAAATGACGATTCACTTTATCCAAAAAAAAATTCGTAAAGATAACGTCTTATTCGAAGCACTTTGCAAATTAATCAATTCACTATAATGTTTATCTACAATGTCTTCATTTCAACATTTCATGTCAACATTTCCAAATCTTTCCTTTAAAATACCTATTGCTATGTCATAATAGGCCATGGGTTGAAATCACTTTCCGTGCACCCCCCCCCCCACTTCCCATCTAGACCTATTTTTTTCATTCCTCCTATATCCTCTCTTCAAAATAAAACATGTTAACACGAACATAACCTGCACGCATAGACAGTATAGGGCCACTTTTATAGTACACCGCGAAAAATTCTTGTATTTTCGTTTTAACCTAAGTTTCATCTGTGAAGCTCCATAATTATTCAATGATAAGTAATATGTAGTGAAATTTGGAACAAATTAAAGTTAATTTAATATCCTTTACAGTGAACTCAATTTTGGACACTTTACGCCATTTTTATCATCTGGGGATGCAAAAAATGTATCCCTCCCCTGCAGAAAAATAGCGAAAATGACAAATGACAATTTTAGGCTGTCAATTCCTTTCAGATAAACAACCCTCGTCATTTGATCTAATTTATATGCCTAACTTATCTGTTGTGATACAATGTTGGAAAATAAAACCATTAATGTCCATAAAATTTTGATTTTCGGTATAAAATTTTTGAAAAATGGGAATTTTCGGAATTTTCGATTTTTTCACAATTTCGACTTTCTGACTTTATGGTCGAAAAATATGAATATATATTTATTAATTGCCGATGTTATAATGATTTATGATATGTTAGCAACAAATCGTGTGCAAACATTTTAGTTTCAGATGAATTGTATGTTCAGAAATGTGAAAATTAGCATCCCTGCCCCTTAAAATTAAGAGAAAATATGGAATATTCAGGCTCTAAATGATTAAAGAATAATGTTTTATTAGAATTCTAGTGTGTATTTCACTAAAGCTGACATGCAGAAGATCATTTAAGTAGATTTAAACTTTTTAAGAGGTCTCTTTTTGATTCTTCTGCTCGAAATTGTATGCAAAATGGGAATTTTCCGTTTTTCAGAATTTCTGCTGTTTTGACTTTGAGATGCAAATACTTCATGAAACTGATATATAACTTGAAAATGTTGATAACATATCCTTTCATTATATCTAAGCCATACGAAAATATGTTTTTAAACATTTTTAGAATATCTACAGTCTCATTAATTACAAACATATAACCCCTTACCACAAATATTCAACCCAATTAATTCATTTTATTCAGCTTGAAAAGCTTAAACATTGTATAAAGGTCCAATAACATATCATTTCAAATACCAAAATACACAAAGGCTCCCATATATCACAAATAAGATTATGTGTGTGGTTGATGGGCAGTTATATAACAATTAAACTTCGAATCTTGTAAAATTCCGAAATGCTGAAAAATCCCATTTTGCACGAAAATCGCCCAAAATATACAATTTTACCCATATTTTGGCGTTAAAATTGCATATTGCGATATATAGAATGCATTTTTTAAAAGAAAGTAAAACATAAGAATGTTTTGTTTATATAAATGTACAGAAATACATATTCTGGGGATTTTTAAGCATCATTTTCCTGGGGTAGGGGTAAAATTTTCGGAATTAAGAGTCACACTGAACACTCGTTGTTCTTCTAAACATTGTTTTTATAAAACTTATATATCGGTTAGAACAATGAATTGGAATATCTGCATATAGATCCTCCAGATTTGCCACATATAACTATTTAAAAGTGAATTTTGGACTAATCTGAAATGCTGAAAATCCCCATTTTTCATCAATTCTGTACAAAATATTAAGTTTAAGCTGACAAGTCGGACTTAAAATGTCAAATCTTGATAGAAGTTATGCAACATTGTTATATTCAATGCAGATTTTGTGTGTTTTGGTTCTTTTTGTGCGAATATAGTAAAAAAAATGACTATCATAGGGAAAATTTGTTCGGGAAGGGGTAGGTTTTTCGGTATTTAGAGTCACATTAAACACTTCTTGTTTTTCAAAATAGTGTTTTAAGACAACTAATGTATCGCTTAGAACAATTAAATGGTATAGTTGCAGACGAATCCTCCAGATTTGACAGATATTACGATATAACAACTCATGTATTGCTAAGATCAATCAATTGGCATATCTGCAGATATATCATCCAGATTTGCCATATATAACGGGTTAACAGTGAACTTTGACTAAATCTGAAATGTTTCAACAATTTCGGGTAAAATGTTAAGTTCAAGTCAACAAAAGGCTGTTAAATTACCAAATCGTGATGTAATTCATGCAACATTGTCATATTCAACACACATTTTGAGTGTTTGAGTTACTTTATTGCGAACATAGACAAAAAATTGACAATTTTAAGGAAAATTTGTTGGGGTAGGGGTAAGATTTTTGGTATTTTTAGTCACATGAAACACGTCTTGTTTTTCTTAACAATGTTTTCAGACATCTAATGTATCGCTTAGAACAATAGATTGGCACATCTGTTGATATATCCTCCATATTTGGAATATATAATGATTTAACAGTGAAATTTGGGCAAATCTGAAATGTTGAAAATTCCCATTTTTCATCAATTTCAGGCAAAATATAGAGTTTTAGTCAACAAATGGCTGTTGAAATACGAAATCATGGTATAATTGATGAAACATTGTCATATTCATCACACATTTTGCGTGTTATGGTTATTTTTATGCGAACATAGACAAAAAATTGACAATTTTACAGTAAATTTGTTGGGGTAGGGGTAAGTTTTATTGATGTATGATGTTTATATTACATAAGAATGGCCATTATTTGTAATAGTTGTAAAGCAAATATTATAAGCTTTCATTTGATACCTACTTTAAATGATATTTGTTTACTGAAAAGTAATATTGGGCAAAAGAATGAAAAAACTTAGTCAAAATCGGAAATATACAAAGATCCATTTAATATTTAGTCTATTTGAAAATAAAACTTTGGTCATTAAAAATATGTTAACATTATGTTAACATGTTTTATATTCAAGAAAATAGATTGAAAAACTAAAAACAATTTTCAGAATTGGAAATTGAGATCAAACTTACGCAATTTCAATGAAAATATATAAATTTTCCTCAATATTTCATAGGGGTAGGGGTACGTTTAATGGCGCTATGGAACGTATTGGGCATAGAAATTGTAAAAAATTGGGTTCTTTGTAAAGCTCATACAATAAGCAATCATTT
>MJUU01060527.1:99775-110894 GCA_002080025.1 Modiolus philippinarum
GTGCACGGGGGTTATTCCAGCATGATCCAAATTGACATCGAAAAAGACTCTGTTGACATGCAATTGTTGGCAATAGTTATGTCACCGAACCGAGATTATAGAAACTTGACCTAAAATTTCTAGGGAGTTCTAAAATATTATCATGTGATTTTTACATTAAGAAACTCGTTAAAGGTTTGTGCGTAATTTAAATTATCCCGTAAAAATTTACAAATCGTATTTCGGTTTTATTCGACAAGTTCTAGAATATAGGCGATATTTTACCGCATTATACCTTAAATGTAGAAATTACCCAAATCGAATCTGCTAGAATCTTAATTTGGGCAACAGAATTGTGTTATAAATTGGGCCTTTATACATATTTTGTGTGGGAGTCACGTCTTAAAGACATCAGAAGCATAAAATCATACAATTTTATGAAATATTTAATTTGTCAAAGTGTACTTCAAGCAATCGCGTGCCTTACAAACTATTGCAATTATTCGATTATTATACTAGAAGGGCGTTTAATGTATAACATTCAAGCTGTAGTGGTAAGCTTTACCAAATTCAGTTTTGCCGAATGTTATTTAATTCAGTATCCTTTGATGTTACGCGAGATCCATCACAACGTGCACTTAAAAGTTAAGCAAAGAAAAGCAGTACTTTCAAAATAAAACTGAAGTATAAATTTGTGTTTACATATGGTTTACATTGGTTCCAAAATAGAGATGTCTGAATGGAAGACCTCATTCAATGCAAACTTGATATATGTGATCAAGTTGAAATCACCTTGCACTATTTACTACAGGGCCAATATTTTAATCAAATAAGATTAAACATTGTTAGTAATTTCCAAAATAGAAAAAAATAAATAAAAATAAAAAAAGAAATTAAACTTTACAAAACATTGTAATGAACTGAGGAAAATAAAAATATTCTAAGAACTGAATAGGCGTTATTTTTGGCTCCGGGAGATTAAGTATATAGTTTAATTTTATTGATATTACAGATTTATATAAGATTATACTACCCGTTCCTGGGCTTGCTGACATCCCACTTAAGACACAATTCGCTTTTTTCGGTATTTTTTTTCAATTTATTATGTTCTTTTTCTATGTATCGTGTGCGTTTTTGTCACATGTACATTCACTCCATATCCTTTCTTTTTTCCTATTTATATGTCGTTTTTCAGGGGAGAAGATTTAATATTAGTCTGTCTACTTCTTAAATCCCAACATTTTGCTTACAAAGGTAAATTGTAATTTTTTTGATGATCTTGCGTCTGCTTGTTGATATACACCATAGAAAGAGTGCGCTTATGTTTGTGATAAATTTGATCTTTGAATACACAATGTTACAATTTATTTCATTTCTGTCGTGTCCCGTTGAAGTAGTTGTTTTAATAATTGACTCATTGATTCCGTCAAAAATATTTAACATATTGTATTTGTTTCTCTGTGTTTCTGCTCTTGTCATTGCCTTTAGGTTTTTCCTGGTGGTTCAGTTCTCACATATGTTATGTTTTATGCTGTGTACATATTGTTTACATGATGTTAACATATTGTTTACATGCTGTTTACATATTGTCTACATGCTGTGTACATATTGTCTACATGCTAATTACATATTGTTTACGTCCTGTTTATATGCTGTTTAAATGATGTTTACATATTGTTTACATGCTGTTTACATAATGTTTATATGATGTTTACATATTGTTTAAATTTTGTTTACATATTGTATTTGTTTCTTTGTGTGTCCGATCTTGTCATTGTCTTTGGATTATGCCGGTTTGGTTCTCAAATATATTATGTTTTAAGCTATTTACAAATTGTTTACATACTGTTTACATATGGTTTGAATGTTGTATACATACCGTTTACATGCTGTTTACATATTGTTTACATGAAGTTTACATATTGTTTACATATTGTATTTGTTTCTATGTGTTTCCGATCTTGTCATTGTTTTTGGATTATGCTGGTTTGGTTTCACATTTGGAAGTCAAAAGAATCAGAATATTCCGAAGAAATAATAGGAAAAATTCAAATACCTTAAATTAGTATAACTTTTGTACATGGTTTTCCACAAGGAATATACTCCTTAGTTTAATGATAATTTTTCTGATACCCTTTCAATTGATCAGTATTTGGGTCAGCACCGAATGGTGGCCGACAAGGCTGTTGATTTCTCAGGTTTTAAAGTCGTCGAATAGACGCATCGGCCCAGTGCTGATAAAGCAAAAATTAATATAATGATTAGAAATAGATAGTTTAATTTGATACTAATTGGGCCATAATTTTAATTCGATATTTGAGGTATTTGAGATAATGAAGAGATGCTGGTTGATTTACATGAGGGTAACCCCCCCCCTCTATCTGGACTTGGGACTTTGGCCTTATTTTGAGCATACTTTGGACCTAACCACTAGCGTCTATGGACTCCATTGACATAAAAATTAAAGCATTCTGTACTTGTACTTCAAATTTTTGAATGTGTTTAAAAAATCAAAAATAGACTCTAGACGTCATCTCTAATTTTAAAATTTTGAACGTTCTCTTGACCCAAGGGGGAAGGGGTTATAAACTCTTACATTCTTCTAACTTAAAGTCCCAAAAAGTGTTTTTTTATGGTTAAATGAAATTAACTAATTCATCGGACACTAACAATGAGTCAAAAGTAAGATTTCATTGTTTTTTTTTAATTTGTCAATATTTTTATCCATACATTTTTTATAACACTTGTTTTCCAAGAATTTACCCAATGTGTCGGGTTGCAGAAGGCGTCTTGATAATTGCCAAGTTGACTCCGATAAAAGTTTTACATACTTTATTAAATGAATTGGTTTTACTTTAGGAAGGAAGATCAAAAACAAAAAAATGTGGAAGAGCTCATAAGAAAAACACTTTAAATCTCATAAAGATACGTATCAAATTTGTGTTGTACGACAGAAAAAGAGATATAAATTAAGTAGTTTCTGTTTCTGTCCATGTATCTAAAAATGAGATTGAAGAATCTTAACTAAAAGTGAAAATTTTTTTATTAAATTTCCATATCATTGAATTTCATTTATCTGATTATGACAATTTTTCCTTTAAACTACCTGATGTGTCCTGTTGAGGAAAATCTGCTGATGGCTGACTTGCTGATTCTGGAAAAAAAAGAACAAAAAAAAATTAATTCGTATGTTGTATTTTTCAGTATCCATTAAAATTCTGTAGTCATAATTATTTGTTGCAGATATTGACAATTACTGAAATTTTATAAAATGGCGTTAAAGTCAACAAAGATAGGGCATTACCTAGTCAAGAATGACATAAATTTGTGAGTAAAATAAAACACGGAATGATTAGAAATTTGTTCAAATAACAAAATGCCGATGTTACTGTGAATTAAGGTTCTGCATATGTGCATTTCGACAACTTGCATTTCGAGCTTTGTCTCTTCAACAATTACAATAAAGATGATATATGAGATAAAATATATTTTTCGGTTTTAGATGTGCTGCGTTATTCTTGCTTTCGAACTGTCCCTGATCCCCCTGAGGTATATCGCATCATTTTTATTTTTCAAATTCACATCTCACACAACAATAGATTCTCAAACAAAAATAATAATTCGATAAATGTACGTAATAATTACATGACTTAATTACACCGCTCTTCAGTGGGCGGTATATAGTGATCATGGTGTTTGTCCGTCCTTCCGTCCGTCCGCCATACGACTAATCCTCCTAGACCACTCGATGAAATTCACTGAAAATTTCACAGATTCTCAAGATTGCCATTTTGTACCAGTTAATTTAGAATTTTATCCGATTTTTATTCTTGAATCAAACAGGGAGAGAGGGCATGATATTTGTGAGCTGTGCTCACATTTTTTCTAGTTTAATTAGTATTCCATATGTCAGTTTCCGTAAATAACCATATAGAAAGGCAATTTATATCGGTGTTTGGGAGGTTTGAAAAATGTATCATAAGTGAAGGCCTTTTGGAGACTATAAAAGGGAAACGAACAGCGATAGAGTTTTTCACCAAAAGAAGTATGAAGTGAAGTCGGTGAAAAAATGCATCCTGCTTGAGGTGTTTGCTCTTTTTATTTTGTCGATAATGGTGTACCTGTTCATGTGAGAAAGTCTCGTGTAAATGCACCATCAAATGTTATGTTTTTGGCTTTCAATTTTATGTTTTAGGCTTTCAATAATTCTCATAATTACACCAATCTTTCGGTTATCTGTAACAATAATGTCGACAAATCCCGATTTAAGTTACAAATTTTTCTTACTATCAACTCTATTAACTCAATGAGTGTTATGTGGCTGCATGTATTATGAAAAGACCTTTGTCCCTTTTCTCTGTCTTTAGCTTTTTTGGCTTTACATTAAGATCTATCAGCTTTTAGATATCTTTTAGATTATGGTCTTCCAATCATTTATATTTTATCTGCAGTGAAGATATAAGTTGTAGAAGTGTGCATATGCAGAATTTAAATTTACAGTAACTTCGGTATTTAGTTATTTGGACAACGAATAGTGTTTGTAAGAGTACTTTGCCTGTTATTTATTTTTCATGGCAATTCTTTATCCATTACCAAAAAGAGATGCATGGATATGAAATAGTCGACATTTACCAAACGCAAACCGCTCGAGCCACTGCCAGGGGACGTCTTGCACTTGCTACTATAAGGTATGAGTGATTATTGATGAAGGCCTTTTGGTTACTATTTGTACATATTTTAGCCAAGATATTTATATTATATTATTTCAAAATTTGTCCATTTGTATAGATAAAATATGAAAACCCGATTTGAAATTCTATTAAGCCCTTAACAAAAGTGGAATTTATTTTGGCTGTTCTTCGAATGTACTGACATTACACGTTACAGACAAATTACAGTGCTTCAATATTATTTATATATAATATACGTTTGTAGCTTTCCCACGTGGTGGAAAGGAAAATGCCATGTTTAGTCAGAAAAGAGAGCTCTTAATACGGAGAGCTTGTCGCGAACTATTAAATGATAAAATTTGTGGAGAAATATCACCTTTCATGATGCAGCTTTTTGAAAATGAATTTATCCTGCACCTTGTCATTTTTTTCAAGTATCAATCAAAACTTATTGACCCAGCAGTCCATTCTTTATCAATTGTTTTTCTTTTCATTTTTCGAATTGAAAAACTTATTCTTGTTGCAATTCAACTAGAAAATTGCATGAATTTAAGCATGATTGAAGAGAAAAATCTTGCAATATTGAAATGGATAAAGAAAATCCTTTCCAAATTAAGTTGAAAATCCTGTAATGTATAATCCTAAGCACTTTTTAAAAACCAAAACACAATTCTGATTATGTTTAAATGATATCTCCACGACATTTCAATAGGACTTGCTGTTGAGTTGATATCAGAAACTACCGTAAAGAAAGGGTTGGTCTGGCGCGTCATAAAACCTTTTTAACCCATCATTAAGTCTCCCAAACGAAGTTGGGAGACTTATTGTTTTTGTTGCGTTTCTTATTATTATTCCGCTTTCTTTCTTTAGGCTCGTCCAGATGAACTTGTCTGAACCAGATCTCAGTGACTATTTGACCTAGAAATTTAAAACTTTGTAGGATGTTGGCCCCATATATCTAGTTGTGCAAAACACAAACAAATTTGCAAAGGGGATTTATTAAGGGGCTCAAAAAGGGGGGAGGGGTTTGCAATGTTAACTCTATGGGAAAATGAAATTTTTGAATATTGTTCACCCTATCTCTCACTGCATGTCAAACACTTTTAATGCTAGCTTCGTGAAACTCCATAGGAACACATGAGGAAATGTGTTTGTAATGTAAGAAAGGGTTCTACAGCATTGGAACTTTCAAAATAATTCCGGTTGGCATGGAAACCAAACAAAAAATGGAAATTTTGAGAAAATAGTAGTTTATGCTAATGATTATATTTTGATTACAGCAATACATATCACATATGCTATAAGGGGAACCCCTGCCCATTTTTTTTTGGAAGGAGGTCTGAAATAGGGTTTAAAGGACAAAACAGTATTTGGTTGCCATGGAAACAAAACTAGAAATTTTTTTTTTTTGAAAAAACAGGTTTAATGATAAAAAAGAAGGAATTCTGAGAAATATGTATTACATAGCCTATGAGGGGAAGTCCTGCCGAATTTTTTTTGGAAAGGGCCTGAAATTGGATGGAATGGACAAAAGAGCACTTGTTTGTCAAGGAAACAAAACCATAAACGTATCTTATTGTAGGAAAATTGAGTTTTCTGATTAAAAAAAGGAATTTTGAGAAATATGTATTATATAGCTTAGAAGGAGAACCCCTCCCCATATTTTCTTGTGAAAGAGGTCTGAAATTAGGTTAAATGGACAAAAGAGCATTTTGTTGCTATGGAAACAAAACCAGAAACTTATTTTTTTTTGAAAATCAGGTTTTCTGATAAAAAGAAGGAATTTTGAGAGATATGAATTACATAGCTAATAAGGGGAACCCCTGCCCAATTTCTTTCGGAAGGGTCTGAAATTGGGTGTAATGGAAAAATGAGCACTTGTTTGTCAAGGAAACAAAACCATAAACGTATTTTTTTGTAGAAAAAATTAGTTTTCTCATAAAAAGTAGGTATTTTGAGAAACATGTATTAAATGCCCAAATTTTTTTCTTGCGGAAGTCTCGTAATGCCTTGAAATCCGATATGGGAGTTCGTCTAGGAGACTTTTGTGTTTCGCTTGCGAACACAATTATCACTTGATTCTTTTGAAATGCCTGTACCAAGTCAGGAGCATTGCAGTCGACAATTTTTCCGGTGGTTTCCACTTGATTTGTCTTTTTGTCTCATGGACTTCGGCTTGACAACTTTGTTCGGAAATTTTGTTATTATCCCAATTGGATATGTTCAGAGATGAACGTGTCAAATAATTAAGAAAAAATAGGATTGCATATAAAAGTTACATGCGACAATTGCAGTGCACCCTTTGAAAATTACACAATAACACTAACCTTCAGCCGTTGTTGTGGTATATCGGTCACATTCTTCGGTGTCAAGGAATGTTGCTGTTAATATAAACATAAGTGCAGTGTATATCATCTATATAAGCTTTATTTTTCCTTTTCGATTTTTCTACTCTATTTTTGAACGTAGGAATTCAATACACATAATTTAAATTATGTGAAATATTTAAATCAATAGCGGTTGAATAAATGGATCATACATTTCCAAGAATGTATTAGACACTTGCAAAAATATAGAAGGCAGAAAAACAATTTAAGATAAAACAAGTTTCGATATACAAAATAAATGATCATTAAACCTACAAAGCAATGAAGGGATACGGAGTAAATTCACATGAGACAAAGTGGCTACAAATACATGGCAAAAAACAAGCAATGGAACAGCGCTTTTAATATTGTTCTTCATCTTGAAAGCTTTATATAAACCGGAATCTAAATTTTGTATCGTTGATATTTTCCTCTGGATAAGTATTTTTGTATTGTCATTCAATAAATAGACGTACAGGTTTTTCAAATTATGATAAATCTAAAGGATATTAGCTTTCTGTAAAAGCTAACGCAAGACAGATACGTCTAATTTGAATGACGAACTAAGTAATTCGGGAAGAGCAAAAACAAAATACATTGTACTGGTGTACAAAATGTAGATAAAAAAATACAGTATATTTGAAATTTCAAATTCGATCAAAACAATGGAATTCACCTTTCATATTTTGTCCCGTGTGGTGTCACCACTGCACTATCAGGTTTTGTTCTGTGACGTCGTGACACCGGGAAAATACACGCACAATAAACAATTTTTGAACATGCGTGAAATACAACTTTTCCCGCGGGTTACCTGATAGTGCAGCAGCGACACCAATCGGGAAAAGCAGGATGGTGAATTCCATTGATAAGGAAGGCAAAAATTCAAATCTATTGGTAAATTAATTTCTCTTGATCTACAGTAGCTGGTAATGAAGTACAACATATGTGGTTTATATACCAGAAACGATCACTCTAGAGTTGTTATTCTTGGTACTACTTGTCTTTTGTCATGGAACAACGTTTTGATTTCTGTTTCTCATCTTGACATCACCATGGACTCTTCAGCAATGAGCTGTGCCGCTATATCGAAGTAAGTTCAAGACAGCCCCTAAAACCAGTTTGAGCGGAATTCATTGCTAGATGCCGAAGAACTCAACATTCATACTTTTATACTTATGGGTGCGACATCGTCAACAAACATAAACCTAATTTGCAAAATGATCTTACAACTGCTGTGATCCGTTGCCCAACAAAAAGACTGTAAGACGACAACCACAATATATAGATAATCACAGGGCTCCTATCGAATCAATTTCGAGAAATCCTGACATTTTTAAATAGTGAGGTGTGGGAACTATAAATAGGAGGCCAGAATAACATTGGGAAATCTCTAAAATTAAAATGTCAAAACTCTGGCCGTTTTTTAACAAAATACCCAAGTTAGTGTGAATTAAGTTTCTGCATGTGGCCATTTAAACAACCTATGTCTCTTCAGTACATATCACATCAAAAACGTTTGGAAATCAGTTACTCTTAAATATGTGCAAGTTACCTATAATCAAAAACAAAACAAAAAATCAGCTAAAAACAGAGTAATGAAAGAAGAAGGTGCTCATCATTTTTAAACATACATTTCTTTAACTTGAGAAATTACAGGTTTAAAAATTAATACAGTTTTCGGGTAAGCATCGAAAAACTGGCTACTGAGTTAATGAATATCCATGAATCACAAACCATGCACAGTTTTTAAAATGAAGTACACAGTAGTTAACGACAAAAAGATCGAATATCATTTTAGCTCAATAGATACAATAAATATAAGAACTTACTGTTACAACTTTTTGTTAAGTTGACCCATTTTGTTGTCTCCACTATCCTGTTGTACCCCACATCAAACAAATCTGATCTAGATTGAATTATTGGAAGTATATTTTCCCGATTCTCTGTACAGTTACACATAAATGGTATTGCGCTGTAAAACATTAGATAGGGTTACTGCTACTGGACAACATTCCTATACAATTTTATCTGCACTGAAGAGACATAAATTGTCGAAATGCGCATATGCAGAAAGTAAATTCACAGTAACTTCTGTATTTAGTTATTTGTTACCACTGGGTCAATGCCACTGCTGGTGGACTGTTAGTCCCCGAGGGTAGTCGGTACTTCGGTGCTGACCCGAAAGCCGATTATTTTTTAAACCTCATAATATCTAAATTTGTGTAAATTTTGTTGAAAACTAAGGAGTATCTCCCTCATGCAAAGCTCTGTCCTTAGCTGATTCTGGCTTTCCATTTAGATCATATTGGTTATTTGTTCTCTATCAGTTTTTAAACATCTTTGAGTTTATGGTCTTCCAAACATTTAGATTGTATCTGCACTGAAGAGACATAAATTGTCGAAATGCGCATATGAAGAAAGTAAATTCACAGTAACTTCGGTATTTAGTTATTTGTTACCACTGGGTCAATGCCACTGCTGGTGGACTGTTAGTAACCGAGGGTAGCCGGTACTTCGGTGCTGACCCGAAAGCCGATTATTTTTTAAACCTCAAAATATCTAAATTTTTGTAAATTTTGTTGAAAACTAAGGAGTATCTCCCTCATGCAAAGCTCTGTCCTTAGCTGATTTTGGCTTTCCATTTAGATGTTCTCTATCAGTTTTTAAACATCTTTGAGTTTATGGTCTTCTAAACATTTAGATTGTATCTGCACTGAAGAGACATAAATTGTCGAAATGCGCATATGCAGAAAGTAAATTCACAGTAACTTCGGTATTTAGTTATTCCTATACAAAGATGATAAGATTAAGCAAATGGAACGCTCTACTTGCATAATCAACTAAGAAATAAATATAACATTTATGTCATGATGGTGATTATACATTTTCAGTAGTAAATTATAGCAAAAAGGGAGTAAATAGTGTAACTCTTAAGACTATTGTTATAAATACTTTGTAAACCATGTTTTACATGTAATATTGACACCAACTCCAATTATCATGTTATTGAGTTCGCAGTTTAGCAGAGAGCACTTCTTGACCCATTTTAAAAATTATGTATTGCATATTTTTTTTTCAAGACAGTGGTCTTGGTGTGAAAAGCCTAGTACCTGTATTGTGTTTTACATAAAGGGATAGAAAAAATGGAGGTTTGGGTACCCATAAACTGGTTTAACCCTACCACTAGCGTTTTTTAGTGCCGGGATATAACAGTGAATAAAGACATAAAGCCCTACACGATACTGATACAACAGATTGTTCCAAAAATAAATAAATGGGTATTCACCAACCCAGTAGTCAGTACTTCGGTGCTGACTCGAAAACCGATTTTATTTAACCTTGCAATATCTGAATTTTACAAAATTTTGGTTAAAACTAAGGAGTATCTCCCTAATGCACAGCTCTGTCCTTAGCTGAACTTTGGCTTTCCAATTTAGATCCTTTTGGTTATTTGTTCTCTATCAGCTTTTANGAAAATGTTTAAAATACATAAAACCAAACGAAATCCGAATAATCAGTAATATCAAATACAGCTAAGGACAAAACTACGATGGAGGGAGTTAATCCTTCGGTTTTAGAATTTACATAAATTTAGATAATAGTTATTGAACAAAGTGTACACATGAGATATAATCTCATGTACAAGTACACCATATCTAAGAAAAATAAAGAGCATACATCTCTACCACGGGGAATTGTTTTACCAACTCCACACTGCAATAAAAGACAAACTCCTGTATTAAATATTTTACGAAAGGATATGGAGTAAATGAACATGAGACCATAACATAAATATAGTATGGAATAGGCAAAGATTCTATATATTAATAGAAAAAAGAAGGGAAACGGGGAATGTGTCAAAGAGACAACGACCCAAAGGGAGCAACAACAACCCAAAGCCACCATACGATCTTCAATGAACAGTAAGAAAACTCCACACCCAATGGCAGGTCGGAGTCGGCCCCTGAATAAAGAGTAATCAAGTTCAGCGAAATAAACATCATCCTAGACTCCTATAGACATAAAGTAAACGAACTAGAAAAAGACAAGACACACAAAGGCTTAATAAATTTCCTGACTTAGGACTGGCGCAAACCTGCTGAG
>MJUU01060527.1:119974-166957 GCA_002080025.1 Modiolus philippinarum
TAGACTCACATAGCAAATATTAGCTTAATATTCGGAACGGTTTAGAAAATAAGCCCGGAAAACCTATATTTACCAAATCTTTTTAAGTCAAAGGCCCATAACTCCGTCCAAAATCAATGGACCGGAACCAAACCCGAACTTGATCTGTAATTTATAGTGGTAGACTCACATAGCAAATATTAGCTTAATATCCGGAACGGTTTAGAATATAAGCCCGGAAAACCTATATTTTACCAAATTTTTCTGAGTCAAAGGCTCATAACTCCGTCCAAAATTAATGGACCGAAACCAAGCTAAAACTTGATCTGTAACTCATAGTAGTACACTCACATAGCAAATATTAGCTTAATATCTGGAACGGTTTAGAAAAAAATCCAGAAAACCTACATTTTACCAAAATTTACTAACTGAAGTCAAAGGCCAATAACTCCGTACAAAATCAAGGGATCGGAACCAAACTCGAACTTGATCTGTAACTCATGGTGGTAGATTTACATACCAAATATTAAATAAATATCTTTTATAGTATGGGAATAAAGTCAGGAAAACTGAGTGTGACGGACTGACGGATGGACTGACGGAGTGCAAACCTAAAGTCCCCTTCGGCGAAGCCGGTAGGGGACTAACTAACTTGCCAACTTGTTTTCACTGATATCCCTGTCAAAGAGGCAGTAAAGTTAAAATTAACTTGTCAACTTGTTTTCACAGATATCCCTGTCAAAAAGGCAGTAAAGTTAAATTTAACTTGTCAACTTGTTTTCACTGACATCCCTGTCAAAGAGGCAGTAAAGTTCAAATTAACTTGTCAACTTGTTTACACTGATACCCCTGTTAGAGAGGCAGTACAGTTAAAACAAGTGTGGATCGTATTGCACGGCAATACAGAAGTCCCCTACCGGTGGAATAGCTTGTAAAACCAAGCAAAAATAGTTAATGATCTGTAACTCATAGTGGTAGACTCACATAGCAAATATTAGCTTAATATTCGGAACGGTTTAGAAAATAAGCCCGGAAAACCTATATTTTACCAATTTTTTTTAAGTCAAAGGCCCATAACTCCGTCCAAAATCAATGGACAGGAACCAAATCCGAACTTGATCTGTAATTTATAGTGGTAGACTCACATAGCAAATATTAGCTTAATATCCGGAACGGTTTTGAAAATAAGCCCTGAAAACCTATATTTTACCAATTTTTTCTGAGTCAAAGGCTCATAACTCTGTCCAAAATTAATGGACCAAAACCAAACTAAAACTTGATCTGTAACTCATAGAGGTAGACTCACATAGCAAATATTAGCTTAATATCTGGAACGGTTTAGAAAAAAAAATCGAGAAAACCCACATTTTACCAAAATTTACTAAGTCAAAGGCCAATAACTCCGTACAAAATCAAGGGATCGGAACCAAACTCCAACTTGATCTGTAACTCATGGTGGTAGACTTATATACCAAATATTAAATAAATATCTTTTATAGTATGGGAATAAAGTCAGGAAAAGTGAGTGTGACGGACTGACGGATGGACTGACGGAGTGCAAACCTAAAGTGCCCTTCGGCGAAGCCGGTAGGGGACTAACTAACTTGCCAACTTGTTTTCACTGTTATCCCTGACTAAGAAACTGTAAAGTTCAAACTAACTTGTCAACTTGTTTTCACACTTGTTTTCACAGATATCCCTGTCAAAGAGGCAGTAAAGTTAAAATTAACTTGTCAACTTGATTTCACTGATATCCATGTCAAAGAACAGTAAAGTTAAAATTAACTTGCCAACTTGTTTTCACTGATATCCCTGTCAAAGAGGCAGTAAAGTTAAGATTAACTGGTCAACTTGTTTTCACAGATATCCCTGTCAAAAAAGCAGTAAAGTTAAAATTAACTTGTCAACTTATTTTCACTGACATCCCTGTCAAAGAGGCAGTAAAGTTAAAATTAACTTGTCGACTTGTTTTCACTGATATCCCTGTCAAAGAGGCAGTAAAGTTCAAATTAACGTGTCAACTTGTTTTCACTGATATCCCTGTCAAAGAGGCAGTAAAGTTAAAATCAACTCGTCAATCTGTCTTCACTGAAATCCCTGTCAAAAAGGCAGTAAAGTTCACATTAACTTGTCAACTTGTTTTCACTGATATCCCTTTCAAAGAAGCAATAAATTCAAAATTAAGGATGTTAGCTGGTCATGTTAATGTCAGATTTTCAGATTTCACTGGTTTTATCCATTTAAAAACTTAATAATGTTTGCCCAGTGATCCCCTACTTTTATTCCATTATTTCATTTTTTACATCTTTTGCAGCATTCTGACAAAATTTTATTCCATTGGTGTTGTTTTGTCACATTCATTATTTGATAAACATTCCTTGTGTTAAACCTATGAAAAATGCGGAGGAGTTCAGTTTCCCGCCATTTTTGCAAGCACTGGTATCCCAGTAATTTCATCGGTAACCTATTAATTTTTTTTTGGCTTAAATTACTTCTTTTACAATATTGTAGCAAAAAATCACATTTAATAGGAATTCTTGTTATTTTAAAATTGACCAGCGAACATCCTTAAATTGCTGTTTTTTTTCATTTTGCATCTTTCCAAAAGAGGTTGTAAAGATAAAATTAATTCTACATTTAAGTAAGTCTTAAAAGAATAAAAAAAAATCTACTCCAATTAAATACTATATAGAATACTCCAATAAATAATTTGCATATGAGTGTACTATCATTTTCCTACATTGATATTTCCAAAGAAAAAGCAACTCTAAACCAGCAAAATGTAGGGAAAGCTCTCCATTTGAAAAAAAAAAATTAAAAAATAAAAAAAAATCAAATTCAGATGGTGTACAATGGCTATATGCAGAGAATATTCTGCAGTTAATTTCACATAGTTGTTTAAGTGAAGTTGTCACCTTAAAGTGTGTACCCCTTAGCAGGATCCTGATTTGGTTAAAGAATTAAAAATAAAATTAAAATTAGAAGAGAAGAGAAATAATAATAAATGAATAAACAATAAATCAAATCATATTTCAAAAAAACATGTGTACAATGGCAATATATATTCGCTGAACAATCTGTGAAAGTTTCAATTACTTTCACTGAATGGTCTAATAGGGGTTATCACCACTAAGTCGGTACCACTATAGCGGACGGATTGACACACGAAAGGACGAATTGACAACTACCCCGTTAAAGCGGGGTTGTATTAAAGTACAGATTTGTCGAAAATTTTCAATTTTATCTTGTCATTTTAATATCAAAGTTCATTCAAGTTTTGGTTTTACATCTTTTTGTTTTTAATCATTTGATACCATTGGTATGGTTTAGAATAAAACACCCACCTTATTCAGTCTTTACATGTTTTTTTTCAAATATTTTTATCCGGGATGAGTGACTATATGTTTTTATTATAATAAAATAAAGTAATCCATAGAAGAAGAGGGTCCCTATCTTCTGCATAAATTTTATCAAACAGTCGTTTCTCCATTTTGAGATCAGCTACGTGTGGCAATTTCACAAATAAGAACGTATATTTGCAGTTAGATGTTCCATCTTCCTGTATTACAGGTTTTGATTTTACCTTGAATTTACCCCTGGCAGGGTGATGAGTGAATTACAGAAGTGAACAGAGCAGGTCTTGAGCACCTGATGTCATTTTCTTATCTTCCTATATTACAGGTTTTGATTTTATGTTGAATTGATTCCCTGGAAGGGTGAAGGGTGACGTATAGAAGTGTAAATAGAAGGTCTGAGGCACCTGTTATCATTGTCTTGTCTGTCAGTATTACAGTTTTTGATTTGACATTGAATTAACTCTCTGGCAGGGTGCAAAGCAAGTTTGGAGCACATGATGTCTTTATGTTGTCTTCCTGTATTATAGGTTTTGATTTTACCTTGAACTGACATCTTCACTTGGTGATGAGTGATTTATAAAAGGCAAAAGAGCATGTTTGGAATACCTTATGTCATTATCTTGTCTTCCTTGACTACAGCTTTTTATTTAACCTTGAAATAACTCCCTGGCAGGGTGATGAGTGATGTACAGAAGTGAACAGAGCACGTCAGGAGCACCTGATGTCATTGTCTTGTGTTCCTGTTTAACAGGTTTTGATTTTATCTTAAATTGATTCCCTGTCATGGTGATGGGTAAAATATAGAAGTGAAGAGAACAGGTTTGGAGCACCTGCTACAGCGAGGAAACGTTCAACATTCCCAAAATAGCGCTCATCGTGTGAATCGTGTGCGTTCATTGTGTAGACCGTTTGCGTTCATCGTGTAAATCGTGTGCGCTCATCGTGTATCGTGTATCGTGTAACGTGTAACGTGTATTGCGTGTATCGTGTAACGTGCGTTTACTCGTTTCATTTAAATTCCGCATTTTATAGATAGGCTTGCCAGTTTTCTGCACAACACAGATGTTAATTTTATTTCTATTTTTTTTAAACTCGAAACATACCCTTTTTTTCAACCGACGATTTTACAAGCAAGAAAATAAAGAAAATTATCAGATTAAGTATCAGTGGCGATTTTTTGACACAAAAACATTTATTGTTAAAAATGCAAACCTTTATTTTCGGTTTAAGAGCTCCACAGAGCTCATGTTAATTTGTTATATGTATATATGTACCGACTCTAAATAAAATTTACTACTTTTACTTTTTTTTATTTAATCAACTTAAAATATTCAATTTTAACAACGCAGGTTGTTCAATATAGTAGAACAACATAAGTCTTATCAGAACTTATTATATATACGGTTAAATCATAGGACTTTTTAGTATTGCGGGCATAATATAAAATAGAGAAAATTGCCCTTTCTTATATATTTATGGTTAAATTATATGAAGTTTTAGTATTGAAAAGACCGGTATAATATGAAATAGAGAAAAAGTGCCCTTTCTTCTATATTTATGGTTAAATTATATGAAGTTTTAGTATTGCGGACACCGGTATAATATAAAATAAAGAAAAAGTGCCCTTTCTTCTATATTTATGGTTAAATAATATGAAGTTTTACTATTGCGGACACCGGTATAATATAAAATAGAGAAAAAGTGCATTTTCTTTTACATTTATTGTTAAATTATATGAAGTTTTAGTATTGCGGACACCGGTATAATATAAAAAAGAGAAAAGGTGCTCTTTCTTTTATATTTATGGTTACATTATATGAAGTTTTAGTATTGCGGACACCGGTATAATATAAAATAGAGAAAATGTGCCCTATCTTCTATATTAATGTTTAAGTTATATGAAGTTTTAGTATTGTGGACACCGGTATAATATAAAAAAGAGAAAAAGTGCCCTTTCTTTTATATTTATGGTTAAATTATTGGAAGTTTTAGTATTGCGAACACTGGTATAATATAAAGTAGAGAAATAGTGCCCTTTCTTCTATATTTATGGTTAAATTATATGAAGTTTTAGTATTGCGGACACTGGTATAATATAAAATAGAGAAAAGGTGCCCTTTCTTCTATACTTATGGTTAAAATATATGAAGTTATAGTATTGTGGACACCGGTATAATATAAAAAAGAGAAAAAGTGCCCTTTCTTTTATATTTATTGTTAAATTATATGAAGTTTTAGTATCGCGAATTATGGTATGATATAAAATAGAGAAAAAGTGCCCTTTCTTTTATATTTATGGTTAAATTATTGAAAGTTTTAGTATTGCAAACACTGGTATAATATAAAATAGAGAAATAGTGCCCTTTCTTTAATATTTATGGTTTAATTATTGGAAGTTTTAGTATTGCGGACTCCGGTATAATATAAAAAAGAGAAAAAGTGACCTTTCTTTTATATTTATTGTTAAATTATATGAGGTTTTAGAATGGCGGACTACGGTATAATATAAAATACAGAAAAATGCCATTTCTTTTGTATTTATGGTTAAATTATATTAAGTTTTAGTATTGCGGAGACCAGTATAATATCAAATAGAGAAAAAGTGCCCTTTCTTTTCTCTTTATTGTTAAATTATATGATGTTTTAGTATTGCTGACACCGGTATAAAATAAGACAGAGAAAATGTGCCCTTTCTTACATATTTATAATTAAATTATAGAACGTTTCAGTATTGTAATTTAGTTTCTTAGGTAGTTGTGGCTAATTTTGCAGTATCTTTCATTACTATATATCAGGACTTTTTTTATTGAACTTCAATTTTTTTTATTTTATTTATTAATTTCTTTTTCTTTTTTTTTCTTTTTTTTTTGCTGACAAAAGTATACAAATTTAAGTTTTTGTCGACCCCATTCTGATATAGTTATGGCAAAAGTGGAGACAATTCCCGAGAGAAAGTTTGTAACACTGAAATGCTATTTCATATGTAAAACCGAGTATTTTCTTTCGTCAAAATTAACAATTAACAATTATTTATTTATATGTATCACATTGTAAATTATCATTTTATTTATACTGTCACAGTGTGAAATTTTATATTGCACGCTCATATTTTTCATTTCGAATTCGTTTCATGAAAAAATATAAGATTATTTAACCGACACAATGCACGTTACACGATACATGGTACACGATTGAGAACTTTCTGTATCATTCATCGTGCGAATCGTGTGCGCTCAATGTGTGAATCGTGTGCGTTCATCGTGTGAATCGTGTGCGTGTGGTAGGGAAAGTTGAACGTTTCCATCGCTGTATCATTGTCTTGTCTTCTTGTATAAAAGGTTTTGATTCTACCTTGAACTGACAGCCTAGTAGGGTGATTGGCGATTTATAGAACTGAACATACAGGTCTTGTCACTGTCTTAGCTACCTGTTTTACAGGTTTAGAAGTTACCTAGAATTGATACCCGGCAGGGTGTTGGGTGATGCACAAGTGTAAACAGAGAAGGTCTGGAGCACCTGATATCATTGTCTTGTCTTCCTGCATTATATGTTTTGATTTCACGTCGAATTGACGAATTGACTCCTTGGCAGGTAGATGGGTGATGTATACAAGTGTAAAGAGCAGGTCTGGAGCACCTGATGTCATTGTTTTCTATTCATGTATTACTGGTTTTGATTTTACCTAAAGTTTATCCCCTTGCAGGATGATGAGTGATGCATAGAAGTGAACTGAGCATGTTTGGAGCAAGTAATGTCATTGTCTTGTCTTACTGTTTAACATGTTTTGATTTGACCCTGAATAGTCATCCTTGCAGGGTAATGGATGATGTATAGAAGTGAACAGAGCAGGTCTGGAGCACCTGATCTCTTTATCTTGTCTTCCTGTATTATAGGTTTGATATTTACTTGAATTGACTTACTGTATGGGTTATGGGTGCCGAACAGAAGTGAATAGAGCAGGTCTGGAACACCTGATGTTATTGTCCGGGTAATTTATAGAAATAACACAGGAGGTCAGGAACACTTGTTGGTCTATGCAGACAAACACGTAAGATACTACCACCTATTAGTAACAATAACCGTTACAGTTGATCTTTGCACACAAACCAGTAAATTGACTACAAACTAGTACTAACAATAACAGGTCAGTTGATCCTCACACACAAACAAGTAAACTGACTACAAACTAGTAGTAACAATAACAGTTACAGTTGATCCTCACAGACAAACAAGTAAATTGACTACAAACTAGTAGTAACAATAACAGGTACAGTTGATCCTCACACACAAACAAGTAAATTGATTACAAACTAGTAGTAACAATAAAAGTTACAGTTGATCCTCACACACAAACAAGTAAATTGACTACAAAGTAGAAGTAACATTAACCGTTACAGTTAAACTTTGCGCACAAACCAGTAAATTGACTACAAACTAGTAGTAACACTAACAGGTACAGTTAATCCTCACACACAAACCAGTAAATTAACTACAAACTAGTAGTAACAATAACATGTACAGTTGATCCTTACACACAAACATGTAAATTGACTACAAACTAGTAGAAACAATAACAGATACAGTTGATCCTCACACACAAATAAGTAAATTGACTACAAACAAGTAGTAACAAAAACAGGTTCAGCTGATCCTGACTCACAAACAAGTAAATTGACTACAAACTAGTAGTGACAATAATAGGTACAGTTGATCCTCGCACACAAACAAGTAAACTGACTACAAACTAGTAGTAACAATAACAAGTACAGTTGATCCTCACACACAAACAAGTAAATTGACTACAAACTAGTAGTAATAATAACAGGTCAGTTGATCCTCACACACAAACCAGTAAATTGACTACAAACTAGTAGTAACGTTAACATGTACAGTTGATCCTCACACACAAACCAGTAAATTGACTACAAACAAACTAGTAGTAACAATACCATGAACAGTTGATCCTTATACACAAACAAGTAAATCGACTACAAACTAGTAGAAACAATAACAGATACAGTTGATCCTCACACACAAATAAGTTAATTGACTACAAACAAGTAGTAACAAAAACAGGTTCAGTTGATCCTCACACATGAATTAGTAAATTGACTACAAACTAGTAGTAACAATAATAGGTACAGTTGATCCTCACACACAAACAAGTAAACTGACTACAAAATAGTAGTAACAATAACAGGTACAGTTGATCCTCACACACAAACCAGTAAATTGACTACAAACTAGTAGTAACAATAACATGTACAGTTGATCCTCACACTCAAACCAGTAAATTGACTACAAACTAGTAGTAACATTTACAGTTACAGTTGATCCTCACACACAAACCAGTAAATTGACTACAAACTAGTAGTAACAATAACATGTACAGTTGATCCTCACACACAAACCAGTAAATTGACTACAAACAAGTAGTAACAAAAACAGGTACAGATGATCCTCAAACACAAACAAGTAAACTGACTACAAACTAGAAGTAACAAGAACCTGTTTCAGTTGCTCTCATTAACGTCATGATGCTTAAACACATCATTGCGGCTTCTAGTTTTAAGTAAAATTTGTTTTGACATTACCTTTGTCTTTTTAGACACATTTACACACACACACACACACACACACACACACACACACATATATATATATATATGCCATTGTTGCTTGTCAGGAATAACGTTAACATTACATTTAAATTCTTACAATCATTGAGTATATGTAAATTAAAACTCACAAGATTTGTAAAGCAATCAACTCATCAAATGTATCCTTAGCTAGCGTTGTAATCATATTAACACGAATCATCCTATTAAGAACAATAGAAAAATTATAGAAGTAATATGCAAAATACTTTGATTCGTAGTTTCATAATAATCTTGACATTTTGTAATATTTAATTTCAAGAAAGTAGAGTAACATTTCAAAGAAGATTACATAGTATTTTGGAAACAGTGAACTAACCTTTTAAATTGTACAAAAAATTTACAACCGACATTCAATAATTGTTTTTCTACAAAGTTTGTCGAAGAAGCCAAATTCTGAAGTATAACGCAAAGTGTACTTTGTTGCAATTTTATTTATTTCTCTTATTTTTTTTTCTCTGAACTTGCATTTTGTTTTCGTTTTTCATCTTTCTACTGTTTCAAAAGGTTTTAATTTTTCAATTTGTTTTAATAAAAGATAACAATTACAACCAAAGAATTTTACAAAATGTAGAAAACACTTACAAAATTTCCAAATGTTTTAAAGCATAAAATATTCCGTGTGGAAGACTATCAATCTGGTTTTCATGCAGTTTTCTGTGAAGAAATAATCAATATAAACAGTATGATATATAAAAAAGGAGGCAGTTTAGTACATTGAATATTCAATCAATAAAAAAAAACAAAAAATGACATAGTAGCTCAGATAAGAACTTATATATATTAGAAAAAATTATACATTTTTCAGTGTCATTTCTATGTGTCATTGATGTTGCTTTCCTTTTTCTTTATTGGGGTAATGATAATTACCGAACAGGGTTGTCAAGAGCAGAAGTCCTTGAGAAAAAAAAGGTGAACCAGATGTAATCCACCTGACAAACTTGTCGACCGCAATGGTACAGGAATTTAAATATAAATTTTGGGTAAAACCGATTTGATTGCATGTCAAACCTCCTTATTGATACATTGATTATAAATAACTTCATAAATCCATGATATACGTTTGTCATAATTTTGAATTCCCAATTGTGAATTTTCTATTCCAAGAAGTAATATAATTATCGTCCTTATAGGGAATGTATTTTTAAAGTTTGTGATTTATACAATGACATCTTTAAGGGCAAAATCGAAGATATTGCGTAGGAGGTACTATTTGCAGCCTTTTATCCCATCATAATTCTGAGATAGACATGTGTCAGTTTCAGAAATGAAAACTGAGATATTTTCAGGTCTATTCGACATGTCCCTAGTTTTTACCGGTTCTGACTTCATCCTGAATACACTCTCTGACAGTGTGATAGAGCAGGATGTATTTCTCCGCCTGAGCAACTAATGCCAATGTTGTTTTTGTTATAAGAATTTACATTTAGAATCTTTTGGTTTGAGTGTTATGTCTTTGATTTTGTTGGGATATTACGTCTTTGTTCATTCGTTTGTGTGTGTTCTCTTTTCTTATCGATTCTCTGGACTTTGATTCGAGAAAAGTACTGGGTTTAGATAATGTTCCCATGTATTCAAATCGTAATATTCGTAACGAAACTAAATACTAGGCTAATACAAAACTTCATTGTCCTTAGCGAAATCTACTTATGTTAAGCTCCCTTGGTCTTCTTTTGCCGTTGTCCTCTTAATAAATTACTCATGTTAAAATTTCCTTTTAAGGATGTATTCTCCTTGGAGGTCAAAATTTTCCTGCATCAAATTTTTCCCGAAACCCATATTTTTAAAATGGGAGAACCATGAAAATTGCATTTCAAAAACAAAACGATATGTTCGTGTTGTTTTTTAGTGCCATTATCATGTAAAAACCAATGTTTTTGGTGGTTTTGTACAAATTTTATCAATTTTGGCCTATTTTTGGACCATTTTTTGTATGGAAATATCGATAAGAACCATCACGTTTCCGTGAATGTTAGATATTATTGTTTGTCTGCAGAAAAATCACTAATGCAAAGGAAAGGTCTGTTATGATATAAGAAAGATTTGAAAGAAAATCTAGGTTTTTTGGTCAAATTCAAGACATTGTAAAATCTGTGAAAATCAAGATTTTCCAACTAAACATTGACACTCGACATATTTGTTTTAAATAGTTTGACAATTATTTCCTAAGATTTTAGAAAAGAAATAAAGTGAACAAGATCCCTACTTTTTTGTAAAATGATTTTTATTACTCTACCCGAAAATGGGCTAAATCCTGACCAAGATTAAAGATCAATTTTCGTCCAAAATTAAAATTTGTCAGAAACTACTGGTCGTAGGTATATAATTTTTTGACATGATTTATGAGGGTCATTATATAATATAAGTCGATAAAAATTGTCACTCATAACACAATGTTTAATAATAATCAATAAAAGAAATTTAAACGGGACCGAAACCTCTGGAGAATACATCCTGAGTTGTGGTAAGGTATCTAGATGGAATTTCAAATAAGTTGATCTATATTATATAATATTTCAACAATTGTTGATTATGAATAATTGACTTAAAACTTACAAGGTTTGTAAAACAATCAACTGACTAAATGTCCCCAAAGGAAGAGTTGTAATCCTATTTTCACCTAATTCCCTATTTAGAAACAAAAATGTTAGTACAACGCTTACTACAATGAATCGTAGCTTGACAATATTAGTAAACTGAAAGTTTAAATATTTTGCAACAGCTAAATTGGAGAGAGTTCATTACATTTTAAAGGAGATTGTATTCTCTTTTTCACGGTGAACTAGCGAATATGTTTTAGAAATGCTCGGACCATTTTGCCATAACATTGACTTTTGTTTACCATTGATCATGTTGATTTTCGAAAATCTGAGTTTTTTCTGCCAAGTGTGTAAAATAAACCATATTCTGAATAATAACATGAAGAGTACTTTATGTGTTTTTGTTCATTGTGTTTTACTTTCAATGTTTTTATTGTATTCTTTCAAATGGTATACAAGAAAAATATTTATTGTATGCAGACAATGTCAGAAAGGAAGAATTTCCAAACAAACACTTACAAATGTTGCAGATGTTTTACTATATCAAATATTCCGAGTGGTAGACTACTTATCTGGTTTCCGTGCAACTGTCTGTCAAAACATGAATTAATATATATGTAAACTAGATGTCCTGTGGTCCGCTGGGCCACAAATGAATACCCCCGCTTCCAAAGTGTAATACAATTCTTTAAACAGTTGTCCATGCCAAGCTGGAAATCAAGCCAAGAAAACAGGAAGTGCTAATACAGCAGACCTGAAAACGGCTTACACATTACAACTCATAAAAATCAAGCTTCAGACCAAATTGAAACCTACCCAAACTATGGAAGCTGAAACAACTGTGATGAAAATTTCTCCTTCCTAGTTAGTTAATGTTAAATATCAAAGAATCGGCAAACAGAAAGTGCATGCACAACAGACCTGTAAATGGCTCACTTATTACAATGCATCATTGTAAAGCTCTAGTCCAAATTTGAAATCATACCCACTTATAGAAGCCAAATAAACAGTGACGAAAAATTGTCATCCATAAAGGGTTACAGTAAAACTTCAACATATTGGCAAACAGGAAGTGGTAATATGGCAGACCTCAAAATAGCTTACACACTAAAACTCATTATTATAAAGCTCCAGACCAAATTTGAAATCATTCCCACCCATACAATTCAAGTAAACTGCAACAAAAATTTCTCACCCATAGTGTGTTATAGTAACATTTCAACATATCGGCAAACAGGAAGTAGTAATATGACAGTCCTAAAAATAGCTTACACGTTGCATCTTATCATTATCAAGCTTCTTACCAAATATGAAATCATTCCAACATATACAACCTGAGAAAACTGTGAACAAAATTTCCCATCCATAGTGTGTTAAAGTAAAACTTCAACGTATCGGCAAACAGGAAGTAGCATCACGACAGACCCAAAAATAGCTCACACGTTGCAACTCATCATAACCAAGCCTCTGACCAAATATGAAATCATTCCAACATATACAAGCTGAGAAAAACTGTGACCAAAAATGTGTGATGGACGGATAGACCGACGGACGGACAGACGAACGGACGAACGGACATGGCCATCTCCATATACCCGCCGCTTTTTCAAAGCGGGGTATAATAAACTGTGGACAAAGGATATTTCTCGCCCGCCCCTTGCATCGCATAATTTGCATATTGATCTACTGCAGCAGGAATAAAAATAAAATATAATCTTCAACTGTTTACAATTTCCCTGGAAAAAACGATGTGATCACTCATGCATGACTAAGGAGCCTTGGCCACCATCTGCGCTTGGAATCGGCATGTACACCCCAAAATGCATTTTCATGTCAAATATCAAGTGCCTAGGACTACTGGTACAGGCTGTACAAACTGCTTGCTAGGAAATTAAAGTGATCGTTCATGTTTGACTAAGGGTCCAGGGCCCAATCTGGGCGTGGAATCCGTATGTACTCCCTAAGATGCAACTGCATGTCAAAAAATCAAGCGCCTAGGACTACTGGTTGTACAAACTGCTTGCTAAAAACTTAAAGTGATCGTTCATGAGTGACTAAAGGGCCAGGATCACCATCTTGGCATTGCATTGGTATGCACTACCCAAAATGCAACTGCATGTCAAATACCAAGTGCCTAGGACTACTGAACAAACTGCTTGCTAAAAACTTTAAGTGATCGTTCATGAGTGACTAAGGGGCCAGAGCCACCATCCAGGCGTGGAATCGGTATGTACTCCACAAGACGCAACTGCATATCAATATCCAATGCCTAGGACTACTGATATAGGCGTACAAACTGCTTACTAAAACCTTAAAGTGATCGTTCAGGCGGGACAAAGGGGCCATGGCAATAAACTAAGTTGGGATTTGAGTTGTACCCATACTAACGCAACTGCACATCAAATACTATGGACCTACAACTAACATAAGCTTGTTAATTCACAATAGTTTGCAATTGACGCCGCCGAAAACGCTATCGCTAAGTCTCGCTTCGGCGACTTTTTCGTCACAGGCGAGACAAAAACTAAAGACTTAGAGATATATTATAACCTTTGAATGTCTTACAAGTAAACAAATAGTGACCAACTAGTTGATTAAACAGGAATGATACGTATTAGTGGATATCTGAAATCCATTCTATTCAACAAAATGTTAGGTATTAGTTGATATCTGAAATCCATACTATATAATTATATAACAAAATGTTACGTATTAATTGATATCTGAAATCCATGCTACATATCAAACGTGACTATTTCAAACTCCCAACTGAAGCATTTCTTCGACTGTACCATAGGGTAGTTTTTTTTTTTTTGTTAAAGTTGATTTGCGAATAACACATTGCAGTTTATGCAATTACATTGTTTTAAAAAAATCACTGTCTGAGAAACTGCATAGTCAGGAATATATTCAATGCCCTTCATTTGACGAAAATTGTCACCTCGGTAGAAAAATTTACGACAAAATGACGACTATAATTTCATTTTGTTTTAACATGTTTAACATGGACAGTATAAATTAACATGAACATAGGCAATAATGAATGGTTCAATTTAAACGTATATAGGAAATAATCATAAATCATTGCTATAAGTTGCATGAAGGTGTAACTATGTTCAATTTAAATGAATATAGGAAATAATGAATCATAAATCATTGCTATAAGTTGCATGAAGGTGTTACTATGTTCAATTTTAATGAATATAGGAAATAATGAATCATAAATCATTGCTATAAGTTGTATTAAGGTGTTACTATGTTCAATTTAAATGAATATAGGAAATAATGAATCATAAAACTTTGCTATAACTTGCATGAAGGTGTTGTTATATTCAATTTAAATGTATATAGGAAATAATGAATCATAAATCATTGCTATAACTTGTATGACGGTGTTACTAAGTTCAATTTAAATGAATATAGGCAATAATGGATCATAAATCATTGCTATAAGTTGCATGAAGGTGTTACTATGTTCAATTTAAATGAATATGGGCAATACTGGATCATAAAACTTTGCTATAAGTTGAATGAAGGTGTTATTAAAATAATTTAAATGAATATAGGCAATACTGGAACATAAAACAGTGGTTAAAATTGCATGAAGGTGTAACTAAAATAACTTAAATGAATATAGGCAATATTCGATCATACAACATTGTTATAAGTTCCATGAAGGTAGACCTGGGGTCAAGTACATGCCAAAGCAATTAATTACATTTCAATTACATGGAAAATTCTTCAATTAAATTACAGTTACAATTACTTCATTTTTCTAAAGTAATTAATTAAATTACAATTACATTGGCAATGTAATTAATTACAATTTAATTACATTTGCCTGACAAAGAACTATTTATGTTAAACTGGTGAAATAAAAGACTTCATCTGTACCCTACAGGTTTAAGTTCAAGTTATTTATTCTACCTATTACAACATTTTGAAATCTTAAGAAATTTTGACAAAGTTAATGAAGGATAAAAAAGACTAAGGAATGACCATTTGATTTTCGGGGGAGGGCCTGGGCAATTTTGTAAATAAATAATTTAATCTTGGTGCCAGAGAAAAAAAATATTGTAATCCTACTTGTCAAGAAAATAAATAATTTAAATTTGTTTTTAATAGATTTTTGGGGGGTAGTGGTAATACATATAGATAATTTGATTTGACATTCGGTGAAAATAAATAATTTGATTTGACATTTTGTGAAAATAAATAATTTGATTTGACATTTTTGAAAATAAATAGTCTGATTTGACATTTTGTGAAAATAAATAATCTGATTGAACATTTGGTGAAAATGAATAATCTGATTTGACATTCGGTGAAAATAAATAATCTGATTTGACATTTGGTGAAAATAGATATTTTGTTACAGATGAGAGTAAAAATGAATATTTTTTCTAGACAAAATCACCCAAGTCACCCTCTGAAAATCAAATACAACTAAACAAATTCAAATTTTTTGTTTTGTTTTCATAGAAGCACACAGAATATTCAATTTCAATTTTACCTTAATCTTAAATTAAACATATCTTGAGATATAGCAAGAAATAAATAAGGGTAGAAAACTAATCTACTTGGTTTTGTGTATTTTTTTTATTTTTGAAAATTATCGATAAACTGAGTCATTTACTAGTATAAAAAGGGAAATTGTTAACTTCATACCTCAAAAACGTCTGAAAGTGTAATACCTTTTAAAATATTCTAATGATGAATATTAAGGTTATATTTATTTTTAGGTAGGTTAACTGTCAAATTAATTTAGCACTAATTATTGTAATAACATTTTTTTGTTGTAACAACATGTAATGTTCTTTCAATTTTAAAATGTTGAAATAGCTAGGAGATAATCATAAATTGCCTGAAGTTGGGTAATTAGTAAGTTTATTTGAACAAAATGTTTAAAGTGTCAAGATCAAATATCACAAATTAATGCCTTGAGCAGGGATAACCGTAAATGACAGACAAAGCTATCTCTCATTTCATTTTGATACTTGTTTCTAATAAAAACAGTTAATTTTTCTATTGCTTCAATAGATTATTTTCTTATTTCACAATTTAGTTAAATGAACGTAATTTTTAGAGTGTCTAGATAAAAATAAACATTTACTAGCAACTGAAATTCTATCAAGTCTTCAAGAAAAAAATATATCATGATAGCCAGATTATTACAATCAGTCTTAAACCAGATTTAACATAACACATAAGGTTATTTGATTTTAATGATATTGTAATTGAAAGTAATTGAAATGTAATTCCAAATTACATTAAAAACATCCAATGTAATTCATTACTTTTAATTACATGTAAAGAAATTTTTCTTCAATTACACATTACTTTGAATTACCTTGACAAAATGTAATTAATTACAGCTAATTACAATTACATTTTTAATTATCCCAGGTCTGCATGAAGGTATTACTCAGTTTAATGTAAATGAATATAGACAATAATGGATCATAAATCATTGTTATGAGTTGAATGAAGGTGTTATAAATGGATATAGGCAGAAATCGATCTTAAACTTTTCTATAAGTTGCCTGAAATTAATATTGTTACTTAATTTAATATAAATGAATGAAGGCAACATATAGAGATATATACATGGCCTTTTCCGTATCAGCACGCATATAGGCAATATATAGAGATATATAGAGATATATACAGCACGTATATAGGCAATATATAGAGATATATACATGGCCTTAAACATCATCCTAGACTCCTATAGACATAAAGTAAACAAACTAGAAAAAGGACAAGACACACAAAGGCTTCATAAAATCCTGACTTAGGACAGGCACAAACCTACTGCGGCGGGGTTAAACTAGTTTTATTGGATCCAAACCTTCCCCCTACAACCAATGTGATAAATCAAAAAACAATCGTAACAATAGTAAAATTCAGTTGGCAACAGGACTGAGTCAATTGTGAAAAATGAAACTGAAAGAACTAAATATACGGACAAATACATGAAATCACAAGAGACTACTAACAGTTAACTGACATAGTTTGGCACTGAATCGCATTAACAATGCTATAATGTAATTAATTATCAATTTTAATTCAGAACTATAATTTGTAATAACATTTTTATTTTTATAAAAGGCACAGGAAAATGGGCCGTCCAGGGGTAATAGTTTAGATGGCCGATACAAGCTCTAGTGCTTCTCTTGTGTTGCCGAATCCTGCACTATAGTTTTAAGATCACCAATTTCGAAACTTAAACACTGTTATCTTTTGCCATGATTTTCCGCGGTGCTGTTTGCATATTGAAAGACAATTTCTTACCCAAATTTATTGTAGACAGCAGTAACTAGTATTTACGTTTTTGTGGTCTCTTATAATATACTGGCTGACAGACCCTCAATGCAATATACTGTATTTTAAAGATACAAATCAAAACAAACGATAATTTTATTATACAGAATAAATATGGTAAAACATATTGAAACAAATTCAAAACATACTGACTGACTTTTAAATTGTTCCGATAATGAAAACGTTTTTAAAAATCATTGCAAGACAACTTTATGCTCTCCAAGTAAAATGAATTGACAAATAATCGAAGAGGTAAAATATGAATAAATAAAATTAAACCAATGCAAATTGTGTGTCTTTTTGAAATATTTTTTATTCTCATGGTATGACTTCCCAAATGCGTTTATTTTTCCCTCACCTAGTTGTTGAAAGGGATATAATCCAGATATGTTTAAATACATTACGTTTAAGTACGTAATAAAGTTAAAGTAAGTCGCTTATCCGGAAACCTCTAATAATACGCTGTTGCTAACGTTCCATAGAGATTGACGATAATATGTTCATATCAGCGCAGTGCAGTGATAATAGAATTATCGTCGCTCCGGAACAATTGAAAATCAAGCAAATTAGCGATAAATATGTTTATATATCATTTTTTTGTGTTAGTGAAATTTTACTAGTATTTCCATCTCTTATCGTTCTAAATACATTAGGAAAAAAATACAAAACAAAATATTTTTTTACCAATACTGCATTTAGTACAAGAATGAATATTCAATTTTCTTTTAAATTGCATAATAATGTAGATGAAATTGTACCACGCTGACAACTGTTACATCGTCGGAGTATTGCTATCGCCAGATGTTTCTGAAATATTTGCAAACAATTATAAATCTATTTCTATTTTAAATTTTGAGTAAAGGTGGCCATGTTGTTTCGTCCTCTAACTTCATTATCAAAAAACTTAGGTGCGTAACTTGACAACGATTCAGACTAAGTTTGTCTATATTAGCCAGAGTAGAATATAGCTGGAAAGGTCAATAATACCGAAACCGACATTGGCAGACCCCAGGTAATGACGATAGATCACGTAATCACTTCAGCCAGGTGAGCATAAAGCGACATTTGATTTTATTGTATGATAATCACCTAAAACTATCGCAATCAAAGCAAAAGAAAATTTCCCGATAACGTTGATCCTTAAACGCTAAGGGGATCTTTAGAAAGAATAGATCGGCGAACTGATGCTGACGCATCAGCCATAAAAGTAAGTCTCGTTTATGTTATACATGTATCTTTGGAGCAAATTAGTTCTTCACAGAAGTTGAATTTTGTTTACTAATATATCTGAGACATTTAATTCCTCAGAATTTATGTTTTGATGATTTTTTCGTGACTAGACTTGCAAACCATATACAGCCAATGGTAAGTCTAAAATAGAAATGGACATTTTATTCCAAATTCTAAAATATTTATATAGGAAAGATCTTTAAAAACTATATTGTTGATGGTAAAATTCCTGCAATACGAAAAAAGTAATAGCATCGGTGGTTTGTTGAATCTTTTTGCGTGAGTGCAAATTATGTTTTTTTTTATATTTTATCCAAAGCGTAGCTGAGGATAAAATAATGCAAATACGCATCCCTAAGTAAATTGATTATAAATTAGTGGAAAACATAAGTTCTTTCTACAAAATTATGACATTTTATTATTACGGCGAATGTAACCAACAACGGTAACTTCGCTGAGTACTGATGTTTTTGATCACAAAACACATGACAAGGTTGTCTATTACGGTATAAGGTTCATTGTTGGGTCACCCTTTTGTCTTTTGATATTGACATATGGCTTGTTTCCAATGTTGCCATTTCTTTTCATATCCAAATTGGAACAGAATTTTCAGACTGTAACTGTAAACTTACATGACTCGTAAATCAATCAACTGATCAAATATCCCCGGCATTATAGTTGTTATCATATTTCGGTCAAGGTCCCTATTTAAAGAAAACTAAATGTATGATGCATAGTGCAAGGAATCTTAGTTTGGCGATATTTATTTATAGATATTTGCAAGGGTAAATTTGGAGAAAGTAGAATAACAGTAAAAAGAAGATACCATAGTATTCTCTTGGCAATGCATACGGCCAATTAGCATTTACGGTATGACCTAAACATATTTCAACCAGTGATCATTTTTAACAAATGAGATCTAATGATTTTTCACTAAGTGTGTAAAGGAAGCCACACGCTGACGCACAATCTGAAGGATTACACGAAAGTTACTTCTTTTTGTTTGATTTTTTTTTTTGTTTGTTTTTCATTTCGTTTTATTTACATTGTCTTATCTATGATTGCTTACTCTTTAAATGCAGCCCAAGAATATCACGTTAAAAAATAGCAAACACTTGTAAACACCGAATCGACTAGTTATTTGATTGTAGTATACGGAGCAGGCAGTGCTTACCCTTTCGGAGCACCTGAACTCGTTGTCATTTAAAGATTTGTCACGTCTTTTGTTTTCCATCGACTGTGTCCTAATTTTTATGGGTCTCCACCTGCATTTGAAACCTACCTGCGTTTAGTACCCTTAATATGGATCTACCATTGTGTTTTAAACTATGGTTCTACCATTGTCTTTCAAAATAGCTACATATGCTAAAATCTTCGATATATGGTAAGTTTATCAATTAATTCAATATCTTATTGCCATCATACATATGTATGTGACATAATGAAATGCAAACAATAAAGTAAATAATACAACAATAAATCAAGTAAACAATTTAAAAGCCCCCTGTCCTCCGTTCGGTAAACTGTTTTGAAAGGAAATAAATAAAGAGTCGCCTGTCCTCAGTTCGGTTGACTGCTTAAAAAAGGAACCTAGTTTGTTAACCTGATTAGTATTTTTGGAATGAGGAAATGATTAACTTTATCTAAATCGGATAATGAACAAAAATCCTTTCAATATTTAAAAAAAATCAAAAACGCGTTTTCTTCTGGCATTATGCACATCACAATATAATAATAGATGGGTTTCATCCTCATTTTTTTCATTTCTTATAAAGTCTATCTTCTCATGAAATTTTTGAATACCTCTCCTTTTCAGTGAAAAAACTATACTGCATAGTGCGGATTAAGAGGAAATTCTTTCTTTTGTGAAATGTCGAAATTTTTAAAACAGAATTGTTTTATAAAGCTGCAAAACAGAACCATAATAAACATGTAAATCAGATGTACTTTTACTGGTATATTCATTTTGGTCTTCTGATTTAAGGTCATATTTTGAATGGACTTTTCTATTTTTGTGTAAGATCTGTAGTGACGTCACTTAGTTGTTATTTGGTAATAACATATGACTGATTATCATGATTCAATGTTTCTTTGTCCAGATCTTTATTAGAATATTATTCTTACACTGGTTTACCTTAACTAACTTCAAACTTACAATTGTTGTAAAACAATCAGCTGCTCAAATAATCCCGCAGCTAATGTTGTTATTTTATTTTCACGAAGATGCCTATTTAGAAAGAATTGAAAGTACGATACATAGTACAATCATGGCTTGGTGAAAATTTAGTCTTATAAATATGTAAACAGCTTATGTTTTCCTAACTTATTGATTTGCCTTACTTAAAAAATTGACATGTTTATTACGGCGAGTGTCATATATGAAGCAGAAGGTGCTTATTCCACCGGTTCACCTGATCTCAACATGGTTTGAAATTTGGTCCATGCTTTCATTTTTCTTTTCATTGCAGTAATTTTGTTCCTTGGTGTTTCAAATGGTGCCATTGTCTTCTTTTTTTGAATTGATAGCATTATTTTCGCTTACTTTGTTTCGTAAATTTCGGGAAAGTAGAAAAAAACAGCTAAAAGAAGATAACATAATATTCTCTTGAATACAGTCAACAAGCATTAATATTGTACAAAATGACTGGAGCATTTGTAATATTTGTCATAATGAATCTTTATTTTGAAGTAAAAAAAAATACAGGACATATGACAAACAGCCATTGGTGGTATGACAAAGTTAATAAAAATGTACATTATAGTACTTTATAGTAAATTCGTTTTACTTATACTATATATTCTATGATTTTTGTTCTTTTTCAGAGATTTAAACTAATAAATTACTTATGCAACCATTCAATTTCACGTTGGAAAATAACAAACACTTTACAACGAACTGAATCTGACAGTATTGCACTTGTAGTATACGGAACCGGGTATGTTTACCCTTCCGGATCACTTGGACTTGGAATCGACTTTGACAGCATTGTACTTGTAGTATACGGAACCGGGTATGTTTACCCTTCCGGATCACTTGCACTTGGAATCGACTTTGACAGTATTGTACTTGTAGTATACGGAACAGGGCATGTTTACCCTTCTGGAACACCTGAACACGGAATTGACTCTGACAGTATTGCACTTGTATAATAGGGACAGGGCATGTTCACCCTTTCGGATCACCTGAACAATGAACTGACTCTGACAGAATGGTACTTGTAGTATACAGAGCAGGGCATGGTGTACTTGTACATGAGATAATATCGCATGTGTACAATTTATTCAATTGCTATTATCTAAATTTCTGTAAATTCTAAAACCGCAGTATTAACTCCCTCAATCGTAGTTTTGTCCTTAGCTATATTTGATATTACTGATTTTTGGATTTCATGAATTTTAAACTTTTTTGAAATTATGGATTTCCTTGTTTTACGGTTCTAGTGCTGCTGATGAGGAATTAATTTCCGAAATTGCCATGCAGTTCATTAAAATTATTGCAGTTGGAGTTGACATATGTGTTATGGTCTCATGTTCATTTACTCCATATCCTTTCGTAAAATATTACCACCTGAATACGGAATTGACTGTGATAGTATTGTAATGTACAGAGCAGGTCATTTTTACCTTATGGAAGCACTTGAATATGGAATTGAATCTGACAGTATTGTATTTGTAGTAAACGGAATAGAGCGGAGCACCTGATCTCGTTGTCGCATTTTTATTAAAAAAATAACACTTTGAATGCTGTAGCTTAAGTTTCAAAGGTTTGTGACGTCTTCCATCTTCTATTTTCACATTTTTGCCGGGACTATTAACTTTAATTTGCGCTTAGTATCCTTGGTATTATTCGACCACTGCCTTTTGAATTCGCTACATATGCTAAAATGGTCCTTCCACAATATGGTAAGTTTTTAAAAAAATATACTGCATAGTGAGGAACCAAGATGGAAATCCTTTGTGTTGTGCAATTACAGACATTACAAATATAGTAATGTTTTATACAGCTGTAAAACGAAAACATAAACATGAAAATCAGGTGTACTTCTACTGCTTTATTCATTTTCGTCTTCTGTTTTAAGGTCATAATTTAATTTGGTTTTCTATCTTTGCGTGAGATATTTTTTGACGTCCCCTTTCTGCTATATGGTACTTAATAATGACTGCTTATCATAATTGCAATTGCTGTTTGTTCTGAACTAAATTGGAATATTATTCTAACACTGGTCTAGTAAATGTAACTATAAACTTACAATCGTACTAGAGCTATCAACCGATCAAATATTCCCGGAATTAGAGTTGTAATTTTATTGTCACCAAGATGCCTTTTTAGAAACAGAAATGACAGTAGGATGCATAATACAATTGTAACTTGATGATAATTGAGAGTTATAAATATATATACAGCTTATGTTTTTTCTATCTAATTGATTTGACTTACTTCAAAAACGAAATGTTCATTACGGCGGGTGTCATACATGTATAGGAAACAGGGGATGCTTACTCTACCGGTTCACCTGATCTCAACATGTTTTGAAATTTTGTCCTTGTTGTTCATTTTTATGTGTTTTCAGTTTTCTTTTTTTTTTTGTAGTAAGTTTGTATCTTGGTGTTTCCGATGTGGCTATTGTCTTCAATGATTCTTTTTTAATTGATGGCTTGATTTTTGTTAACGTTGCAGCAGTAAATTTCGAGAACGTAGAATAACATTTTAAAGATGATGACATAGTATTCTCTCGAATACAGATATCTAGCATTAATATTGTACAAAATGATCGGGGCATTTGTTATACAACTAAAATCCAATAATTTTTTTGTTTCACATAGTGTGTAAAAGAAGCCAAACACAGAGTCTTATTCGAAAGGATCATATAAAGAATATTTGCTCATTTAGTTTTAATTACACTGGCTTTATTCTATGCAGTTTTGTGATTTCCGGTAGTCAATTATTTTTTCTTTCATTTTCTAAGTGTTGCTGTGGTATTTATTCTTGACCTCAAAATACATTCCTCAGCAAAATAAATCATTCGGAGATAAACATATCTTTTTAGAATATAGTCAGATAAGTAACAGAATTTACTACTATAATAAAAAAAAATAAATCAGTGATGAACGAGCAAAATTGTACACAGTGTACAACAAACTGATAAACTTAACACAAACACTCATTCAAACACAAACATCCATTCAAACACAAACACCCATTCAAACACAAACAGCAATGCACTAAACACAAACACTCATTCAAACACAAACAGCAATGCACTAAACACAAACACTCATTCAAACACAAACACTCATTCAAACACAAACAGCAACGCACTAAACACAAACACTTATTCAAACACAAACACTCATTCAAACACAAACAGCAATGCACTAAACACAAACACTCATTCAAACACAAACAGCAATGCACTAAACACATAAAAGAGATGAATAAACATGTTTATTGCAGGCTTTGTTATTTATGTAGAGAAAAACAAGTCGAGCTGCCTATCTCTCCTTAAAAACCCGGCTACTGAATCGGTTTTCAGGGGCTTGAGCTACAGAGCGGGCGGGCGCGTCCCCAGTTGGTGGATAAGGGAATGCCCTTTCTATGCGGGGAAGTCAGGTCATAATACGGAAAGCCTAACCGCGAACCATTGTAGTCAAACTGTGTGGAGAAACGCCACGCTCTATGCAGTATAAAGAACACTACTCAATTGTCTAAAGAGAGCAGAGTCACTGGGACTCGTACAGAAGGCTAAATTTCCTGCCCTTACCCATCTCGGACTCTCTGTTTCGGTCGAAATGAGATAACTGTGATTTTGATATTTATCGTACATGTAATATACATGACGGTATAACTCCTGTTTGGAACTCGAAACTTTGGCCTTATTTTATGCGTACTTTGATTTGAACACGTGAGTCCCTTCACTCAACGGACTCAAACGTCATAGCATTTGTGACTTGTACTTCAAACTTAAATAAAAAATAAAATTAAAAAAATTGACTGTGGACTTTATCTCAAATTGGTGAGTACTCTGAAATCAAAGGGGTAGGGTGGAAAGGGGGGTTATTCCCTCATACATTTTTTCAATTCTGAAATAAAAAAAAATAGGTACAAATGTAAGAGTAATATTTTGTAAATGCTTAAGTTAATTGATAATTTAAGTTAATCTTCTCGATCTTCTTTTTTGTTTTGTTCGTCTATTTTCAAGATGACTAATAAAATGCATCTCAAGTCATAAAAATATGACGCTCATGGAGATTTGGATCATCCTTACAAAGATTGCAAGTTGTCGCCTTTTTCCAAATGGTTCCAAAGAATTTATTGGCACATTTTTCAAATACCCAAATGAATCAAATAATACAGAAAACATACAAATTTAGCAAAAGTGTCAACATAAAAATACGATATATACAAATAAAGCATGTGCATTTGATTATATGAACCTATCACCGGTGAAAAGGCAAGATCAAGAAATCTCAGGCACCCATGGGTAGGATTTCAATATTTCTCTGACGAGGCTTGCCGAGTCAGAGAACCATTGAAATCTAACCCGAGGGTGTCTGAGATTTCTAAATCTTGCATTTCCAACGGTGCTTGATTCATTTTCTCACTTTTGTTCATAAAAACGTCTTTTGGCGCCGTCATGTTGTCCTGACCATCCGCCATTACTAAGCAATTCACCATGACGTCATTGACGTCATAGTTTGCACGAGACTGTCTCACATGGGGTGGTGTGAGACAGAAAAATCTCACATCGCTAAAAATAGGAACTGACCTGTCTCAAATGTGAGAATTTGCAATGTATGATGAGTTTATCTTAGCTTTTGTTAAGTTTGCCATATTTTTAATGTAATGTGATACTAGTATTTTATCTTAAGTGAAAATTTTCGTTTCTTTTGCTTGTATCGATATTAAACGAACTAGGGTAATTTTTGTTTTCAAATTGCATTTGCGATCCCAATTTTACCGAAACTCTATAATGAAAAATATGCGTGAAATATTGTAAATATATTAATAATTCAACATTAAATTGAGGAGATCTGACAATAGTATGTCGATGGACATATGAACCAAGGAGTTTCTCTGAGTTAAATTACCCCAGTTCCGTTTCCACATTTCGTTAAATAGACCTTTTAAAGACTGAGTAGAACTGGCTTAACATGTCCAATAAAAATTGAGAACCTGCATATTGTTGATGTATTGCTGCATTTACATATAAATTTGCACTCCAAACTAAAGGAAAAACAAAACTAATAATAATGATGAAAGCTTTGTGCTGAAGGCAAAACTGTTTTTTGATCGAAGTAAACATATCCAGTTTGCTTAGATAGTTCCTGATGATTCATGGTTAATACTTACAGGACTACCAATAAGTGTAGTGGATCGAGTATCCCCAGACCAATACTATGTATTCTATTGCCTGTCAAATGTCTACAAAGGAAATGATTTGAAAAATGTTATTAATTATTCAACAAATAATTCGTGGCCACCTGTGATTTGTCGAAGATGGGAGTAATAGCAAAATAAGAATTATCAAGGGCAAAAGTAAAATGGCAAAAAGACAAAGCAGTTTGGAAAAATTTTCGACCGCGATGGTCCTTACTGGGATAGACATTTAACAAGAAATGGTGGGTTTATATGGTTTATATGGTTTATATCTAATATATGATATCAAAGTTAAAGCGAAGCACACTTGTGTGCTAATTATTTCCATTTTATCAAGACAGGACACGGTCACCAATCGATCTAAATCACAGCCAATGCTATTGCGAGTTTAGAGGGACGTCCGGATATGATTTTGAAGAACTTTGTAAAATGGTAAACAAAGCTTCTGTGCCTTGTTATGCTTTAGAGCACAAATTTTAAAAAAAATCTAAGAATGGCATCATACCCTCCGACGATTCCCTTGTAATGTTTAAAAATATCTTCTCAATTTATAGTCTAATAATCGATGTAGAACGTTTGGTAATCGGAGCCGGAATATCAGAATCTGACCCCCCCTCTTACTGCCAAATGATATAGAGCCACGAATTAATGACAGAAGGAAAAGTTATTTTGCTTCATAACATGTTAATCTTAGAAGGGTACGGTGACATTCTTAATTTTTAAAATTTATGCTTCATAACATCGCACGACACCCGAAAAGAGCTTTGTTTACCATTTTGTAAAGTTCCTTCAAATCATATCCGGACGTAGCTCTAAACTTTTTCTCGTTATATCATTGGCTGTTGTTAAGATCGATTGGTGGCCTTGCCAGAGCGTAGAGGAACCAAGACAACGACAAAATAAGCACAAATATTCGACGCACATAGTACGTAAATCGTATCCAAACAATCAGCGGATATTATTTTTATTAATAATATCAAATGGATGTTAACAAATAGTCGTCAATTTTTTTTTGCTTGGGATGACCTAAATTATAATACACACTCAGAAAAAAAATTGTGGTGAAAACAACTGTCAGTAAAGGGCATAAACTGTTCGTATGTCGACTTTCCTAGTCAAAACAACTTCTACACAAAGCAGCCCGTCCATATTTTCACTTCCCTAAATGTAAAGTCAAACTGTTCATATGTTCACTTCCCTGGTCAATAAAACTGGATGAGAAGGGAAGGTAAATTCTCCGTATCTTCATTTCCCTGGTTAACAGGTTGGGATATCCCCAATTGGGATACTATATCCCAATCAAGATATAAAATCCCGATTAGGATATGTCATTATATTATGCTGAAGTGAAATATCCAGGTAAATCCTGCAATTTTATTGTTTAACTTGAGAGGGGATATGAGACCGTATTCCCGTGCACCATGTAGCAAAATCACAATTTTGAACGCTTTTTAAAGACAAGTTATAGCACTTTTAGCAGAATATAAATGTTATTTGGGCTTAACAGGGGATATCGGCTCCTATTCCCTGTCTGTGCCCTATATCCCATGAGTCTGACGGCTCAGGGGATATAAAACACAGACAGGGAATATGAACCTGTATTCCCTATGAAGATTCCCAAATAACATATAACAGAATTATTATTGGAATATATGACTAGTTATTCGTTAAGTATATTTTAGGGGTCAAATGTCGCACCAGCTTACATGAAAATTATAAATTTTTGGGGTTACAGCTTTCGTGAGATACACTTCTGTTGTCAAAAGGATGCTGCACATTTTCTTCAGATCGATTCATGATTAAAAAAATCAGTCGTTTTGTTTTAGAGGCAACAGCTAACATCCGTTCCTTGTTGCTTCTCTCGAAGTTCATTCTATCAACCTTCGAATAAAGCAAACTTGTGTTTGATTATCAAAGAAATGAAGTAGGCAGAAATAGTCAAATAAACATGATAAAAGATTGGAGTGTATTCCCATTGATCATGTATTAAAACATGCTATGTTGGGTGTAGCAATTATGTTTGAAACTTCAATATATTTGCATATTTTTTACGAACTAAACAAAAGGGTTCAATTCAAATGTATTTTCCTGTGTCTCCTGCTTTGAAAATTCAACCAGTTACAATTTTGATGATCTTGAATTTCTACAGGAAAAATGTATGATCTTATGTCCTCAAAATGACTCTGCAGATGAAATGCGGCACCATCAAGAAGATGGATATCATTGAAATGTGAAAAAATTAAACAATAAAAAACTGACCAAATATCCCAATTGGGATATAAGCGTATCCTAATTGGGATAAAAGCGAATATCACAATTAGGATATTATATCTCAATTGGGATATAGTTTCCTAATTTGGATTATGCCAAACCTGGTCAATACAACTAGAAGTAAACATAAGAAATCCTGTCCATAGGTTCACTTTCTTCGTCAATGCTACTTGTAATAAACGAGAACTATACTCTGTCATACGTTCTTTTGCTTAGAAAATAGCATGTTATTTTTGACGCGTAAAAAAGAAATGATGTTTTCGTTTTCTCAGAGCAAGATACCATGACAAGTAAAACAGAAGTGCAATTTATACGATTTTATTTTGTAACCTACTTGTTAATAGTTAAATATGTGTTTCTTTTCAAAAGTAGATGCTTGAATAAATAACATGAACAGATAGTATTCCACGGTATCAGCTTCACAAATTCCTTGAGTCAGACGTAAATCACTAGGTAACTATATGAAGTCATTGTCAGGAAGAAGATATTTTATTGACTTAATATTGCTGTCGTACTAAATTGTCACTTAAACATAGGCTTTATACTTTTTGTATATATTTCATCCAGACTTCAGTAATGTAAAAAAACATTGCTTAAAGGACATATTATATTTGGTAAACATAGTTCATTTCTATTCTCAAATGACCATTTTATTCAATATTAAATAATCGAAGCGGATTATTTGTCACTATATCATGTAGCAAAATTAAGTTTGTCGAGCAGGAGCATGTTGATGAAACCTAGAAGGAAATCATTGAAACGTACTTCTTTTTCTTCTTTTTGCAGATATCATTTCGACACAAATACCTGTTGTTCAATGTAATCTTTATTGTGACTTTTCTTAGTTCTTTATGATGTTTTTTTATTTCCGTTCATTGTGACTGTCTCACGTCCTTGTTTTGTCTTTGTTTTTCTCTGTTGCCGTTAAGTTTTTGCCATTTCTTTGGGCTTCGATTTTTGTAATCATCACTTCCATTCTACTGCCGTTGTTCCAAACGACGCTCATTCAGATTTTACACATATTTCGGTTTATAGAAATCTAAATGTATTGATTCGATCTGCAATGAAATTACATAAGTTGTCGAAATGCGCATATGCAGAAATTAAATTTACATTAACTTCGGTGTTTTGTTATAATTTACAACTAGACCGATTGCCTCCCCTAGTGGACGGTAAGTCCACACGGGTATTCACCAACCCATTAGCCAGTACTGTGGTTTTGGCCGGAAAACCGGTTTTATTTTGGAAATTTGCAATACTGTGAATTCATTTTTATTCGTGGGGTTAATTTTCGTGGTTTTCGTGGGGGCCCCAAAACCACGAATTCAAATACTCAACGAAGTATGATTTTCTTGTGCAAGCTTCAAACACAAGTGAATGAACATAATGAAAGACCTGATCAACGAAGGCCATACACCATGCACTTGTACCTGAGTCCCACACAACCTGATATATCCAAAACAGGGAAGATATGCATTCTCTTGAACCTTTAATAGCAGCAAAATAAGTTCAAATGCTTTATTTTCAAGTGTTTCCAGGTTATCAAATTAGCGGTAACTGGCTTCCTGTTTTGTTTTTCAACTACGCTAAAGTGTTGATTTGCAATTAAGAAGTTTTGACAAGAACCATCTCAATTTAGTTTTGATAAAATACTATTAATTAAACTTTATAATTTTAATTATTTTTTACTGAGGAGGACATGTTTATTTTGCAATCAATACAGGTGTCTATTTAAAAATAACGAATGGAGGAAGGTTATGTCAAATGATCACCTAATTACATTGTATCTACACATTACTCTGAATTGTTAATTACAGGTGACACTTTAATTACAGGTACAGTTTTAAATTAAAGTGTTTTGACATCAATACTCAAGGTACCAAAGCCATGAATTTTAGAATTTTTATTTTTATTAATTTGAATTAAAAAATTTTTTTGAACAAGTGGCAATCCACGAATTTACGTAAACCACGAAATGTGTTTTTTTCTCTACCCACGAAAATTGGTACCCACGAAATTAAATGAATTCACAGTATCTTAATTTAAAAAATTTTTCTTTATAACTAAGGAGTATCTCCATCTCGCATAGCTATGTCCTTAGGCTTAATTTGGCTTTCCTTTTTAGATGCTGATGGTACTTTTTTCTCTATACGATTGTTCACATACTTCGATATATTGATTTCCAAATGTTTTACTCTGAGGAGACATAAGTTGTCGAAATGCGCATATGCAGAAATTTACACTGACTTCAGTATTTTGTTATTCCGTACGTATTAGATGCTATAATTTTTATTATAAAGAATACATCTTATCCCGAATTAGGAATTGTATTTTAAGTTTGAAAGTATCATTTCTCAATTATCCATCAAAAAACTATAATGAAAATCAGATGGCGGGCATATTTTAGTATTTAGTTAATTTATATGACAACTTACCGATAAACAAGTGCAGTTTTCATATTTGCAAAAAAAAAGCTAATTGTTAATTTAACATTTATAGATTGATATCGAATACATGAAACCATCAAAAAAAGGTAACGACATAGATATTACCATATTGGCTTGGTTATCATCCAAATACCCATTCTGACTCTTGACCTCCTCTCGGGTCGCCATTAGGCTCTAGGCATGACAACCAGGCAAATTAGAAAATACCCATACATTGATTTTTTATTATTGTTCAAACAACAATTGTTTCATACTTTGTTCCAGTCTCATGTTATTTCCAACAGCCCCGAGAAACCAATTTGGCACAGAACACCTATAATTTCCCATATGCTGAAACATTTTGAAATATCTATATTTAATATTTTATCTATTAATTTTCGGAATGCTGTGGCCTACTTATCTTAAGTAAGTCCTACTTTTGTATAAGTTCAAAAGGTCAATTAGTGATCTTGGTCTAATTAATTAGCTATTAACAACTCTTTAAACAATGACAAAAACGGAGACTGATTTTAAACTTCCAATAGAAATAAAACAACATTATTTTACGGTGTCAAAATTTTGCTACCGTCTACTGACTGAAATGTGCATATCGATTAAAAAATTTTTGTCAAAACAATTCTAATTTACACTTTAATAAAATGTGAAAATGCCAATATATTTTGAGAGAATACGTTGTCGCATTAAGCAACAATCGAAATCTATACTTTTATGTCGATATTCCAGCGTCTACCGACTGTTGAAAACTCAACTCCACTCTCACAGCTATGGACTTGCAGCTTTGGATATTTAGTCAGGCGCCTTTAAAAAAGGTATCTGCATTATACCGGAAAAAAAAGCGCGGGATCTCAGTCACTTTCGACAGCAACCAACCACGTGCAGCTGAAGGATGGATAATGTCTTTTAAGATCGATGCACAAGGATAGAAATAAATACTTACAACTCACGGAGGTCTGTAAAGTCATCGAATAAACCCACTGCTAAGTCTGTTATTTGATTTTGATAAAGGTCGCTGTAAAAGGAAGAAGGATTTGAGACTGAAACATATCGAAAGTCATGATCTATCATGTACCTTGATGGCATGAATAGAACTTTGATAGTGTCTGGTTTCGATTCTGACATCCGTCTTTCGTGTCTTAATGACAACCGTAAAACCTTTGCTTGAAGCTGGGGATGTTCCTGAATAGGAGGTGATATATCAAAAGGTTGTTTTCGGAATTATTTCGAATGTTTGTTACAAGCTGAGCAGCAATTTTAAAATATTTATTATTACAACTTAATTCACTTGCCAAAATGGGTGATGTATATAATGCCCAGCCAGTGAATACATTGAGTCCGCCTTTCTATGCAAAACCTGCGAAAAATCATATGACGTAGTTAAAATACAAATAGGAAATTGCTAATAAAACCCCGATTCTTTAACTTTAGTGAGAATGTTATTGTTACCATCAAGCAATTGATATGTAGTAAATGCATATATGAGAAAAAAATTTCTATTCATACAAGAACAACTTTAATATTGTCTTTCCAATGGACCCATATGCATCTGCTGATGGACTGCTAGCCTTAAAGGTATTTACCACCAATTCTGTAATTAGTAGGTCGGTGCTGACTTGAGATCGATTTTAATAAGAAACATGCGATATCTAATTTTTATAAAATTTTGCTTAAAACTTAGGAGTTTAAACCTCGTGCATAGGTCTGTTTTTATTTGATTTTGAATTTCATATACATCTTCTTGGTTGTTTTTTATTTCTCTATCATATTTTTTTGTCTATGATCGTCCATATGTTTTGATTTAAACTGCACTGAATAGACATTAGTTGTCGAAATAACCATTTGCAAAATTAAATTTACAGTAAATATCTTCGTTATTTTGTTATTAAGAACAAACATATTTTTATACATTGCAAATAGAGAATAAATATATATAACAGATGTATTTGTATGAAATAGAGTTTTTCAGACAAAAAAACAAACAATTCATCAGGCATTCCTCAATAGTCGTCAATCGCTAACAGAGTAAAGCAAAAACGTTATTTAATTGCAAACAAAATATAAAACCTTATACCTTTATACCGATACTCGTGAAAGTACAATCATTATGTCTTTATTTACGGACAATTTGGATAAGTTTGACGCTTTGTTGAAACCGAGAATGCCTCAATTTTAAGATTATGTAATCAATGGTCATTTCTTGATGTCGTTGCTATTGTAAATTAGTGTTTCAGGTCATCATTTCTCACAAGCTGTTTCAATTCGAACATGTAAAAAAAAACCTAGATTTTGCACTTCTTCTAATATTCCAATTTGTACAGTAACATTCATATACGTTGTTACACATTGGTACACAAATGTACACTTGACAAACCACATATTTTGTGAGACCTAAACCACCCCTTGGCCCATCTTTCAAAATTGCGTATTGCCATTTTTTTCTCCTTTCAAGATTTTTATCATTGAGTTGGTATTCTACCTGTATTGGGTTAATTATACTCTAGGGAAACGGGACAGGAAAAGGGGAAGTTTTGGGTACACAAAAACCGGTTTCACCATAACGCTGGCTTTGGGTAATGCCGGTGCCAAGTCGGGCTGTTCCGTGTTCCTACCGTTGTTAACGTTTATATTTTTGTCTTTTTGTAATTTTACTGTGAAGTTTTCTAGCAGATTTGTGGCCATTGTAGATGTTTCATGTTATCCTGTTTTTATTTCAGAAGTCTTGCAATTTCGACAGTATAAATGTCTTCTTCTATATTATGTTTGGTCGGTTTAACATAACTTTTGTATGACATGAACACCCCAAAATCAGTAGAACTGACAGGCCAAAAAAACAAAAAAATCATCATACATGAATATAATCAGGAGCTCCCTGAAGTACACAAGCTCTGCTACAGAAAATAAACGCAAACTCAGTATATGTTTGGCCTGTACAGGATCTTATTCAATGACGTTTAGTTGTTCTCTGAAAATACAATATTATATCAATTTTGGAAAAGAGTCAGTGAACCGATTTGTCATACTTAAATAGCAATTTGGTGTTTGCTTGAGAAATCAAGTTTAATAGAGCTTTTTTCATTTTAACTATATGACATTATAATTCATATTAATTTTAAAAGCACTTACAGAAAAAGACAGCTACCAGGATCAAAAATCTTTGGAATTCCTTTAAGGGAACGAAATGAACAATTCGCATGACTTCCCCAATGGAATGGTGTAATTTCACAGTTTGTAGTAGTTCCAGAATTGACAAGTAATGACTCGTATCCAATACCAAGTATAATTAAAAATCCATTTAATACTTTGAGCTGTACATCAGTCATTTCCTGCAATGATAATTTTATTGAAGAAACTGTAATAGAAAAAAACAAAAACAAAAAAAAACTTGGAATGTAAATCAATTGGTTCATTAGTTTTATGGTTATTACTTAACATTAATTAATTAAGCTGGATTCGATAAAGAAAGTCAGTGGAAATATCAAATGAATTGCACGAAGCCAATGATCAAGGACCGAATTAATGAGTGACTAGGTGAAAGTGAACTCAGCATTCTTTCAAATAAATCAGAAGGAAATCGAGCTTTACCCAGTAGCATGAAAATTTTGGTCCAACGTTAACAACCATAAGGTCTTCTTCAGAGGGGTCATACCCTGCAAGCTGGAAATATTCGATGTATACTCCTATACTGAGTAAGTACCCTGCGGGCAAAACTTTGAAATGAATTCGTAAAAGTATTAAAATTCAATTTACCAATAGTCGGCAAGATATGTCACGATCGCAGTTCTTTAAAAAAAACTTTCTAGAGATTTACCATTGTCAACAGAATGTTAACTCTCTTATTTTTTTTTCCTTTTAGATTTGTTTTGTCCATTGCATGAAATGTGACAAACAATTTCTTTTTGTAAAAATTGAATGTAGTTTGATTAGGGTAATGTCATGCCAATGCGTCATCCATCCATTCATATGTATGTATATGATAAATTCTCTCATAAAAAGTACACCACAACGGAGATATGAAGACACAATACATGTCCCGCACGGAAATTTTTTTTACGTACTCCACACTGCAGGATAGACAAACATCAGTCTGAAATAAACAAAGAAAGAATATGGGGTAAATGCACTGTAAAAAGAGCTATTGATCACCGCTTTCGTTGTTCTTCTTCATCTTAAAGTCAACGTGAGGACTTTAACAATTGCTAATTTCTAATTTCAAGTTCAAGACGGCCCCTAGCACCAGTTTGAGAGGAAATATTCATTGATGCGTGTCTTTGCTTTTAGTCAACGGACATAATATTAACTGGTAATTTATTCTTACTCCGGCTGCCCTCTATTGATCGACAACAACAAATAAACAAACACAGGGCACACATCGAGTCAATGACAAGAAAACTTGGCATTATTTTCAAGTAGCGAGATGTGGGCACTATAAACAGGTTGTCTCCTTGACATTTACCCCATTTCCTTTCTTTTTCACATTTGGAAAATACAAAAAAAAAATAATAATAAAATGAAATATACATACGTTTATGCCCTTGCCAATGACAAATTAAACACTGAATATTTTATCTTTACATATATAACGTTAAGATGACACCATTAAATTTTCAATGTACTAATGAGATTTTCTATAAGACAATTCGAATTAACTTACAATGTAATACAGTTTGGAACTGCGAATCTATACACAAATCGCATCAAACTAACAATAGTAGCACAAATGATTGTTTTCACAACATATTCTTGTATAGCATTTATATAAAGTATTAAAATATTTCCCATTAATATTGATAATTAGGTTGTATAAAACAAAAGATAAAAATCTATACATATATATTTTGCCTCAGTCTAATATTTCATATATTACTTTGAAAAAAGATATCAACTTAATTCAAAAAGAAATTTTAGTTTTCATGTGCAGATCATATTTTTTTTTCTGTATTTCAATGAAAAAAATGAAATAAACCAGCAGTCAAATATCGTTAAAAGATAATAAATATGGAATATAGGACATTTTGTTTTTGATACGGACTTTATCACGGCCAGTATCATGTGAGCCCGTTAGGGCGAGCTTGATGCGTTACGCCGTGATAAAGTCCGTATCAAAACAAAATGTCCTATATTACTTTTATCGGTAATTCATAAATACGACTCTATCAAAAAAATTGAAAGAAGCTTAATTTTTTGCGGGTATTTTAGCACAGTTAATCTATTGTTTATTGCAAAAATTTATATGCATTGTACGTTCAACTTATTACGCGTATGAACACGACAAATAGTACAAAACATGACGTCAGCATAGCAACCGGCACGTGACGCCTTCACAGTGACCCGGTATTTTCGTGATGGTGTCCAGTTTGGTGATACTGAGAATATCAGTCTCAGTAGATCAAAAGAAATTCAAACAAATTACCGATAAAGAACTGTAAATACAAAACAATGTGATTAATACTTTGGGTTCCTTCCCATACTTTATTTGTGTTCTATTTGTAAAACGACCGTCGACGTCTACATCGACATAATCAAGTAAAACATGTTGTATCTTATATTTAAATTAACAGAATACATTAAGGTCAGTCCTCCATTTTCAATATAAATATAAGCTGTTTGAGGGTTCCCGATACAACACATTTTCAAAACTTGTTTCTATCGATCTTTACCAGATGAACTAATAAGTCTACTATCTTCTGACTGAACTGAATTCTGTGAAATCTATTGTTTATTTGCAAGTCTCATTGATCTCATCATATTCTTAATAAATANTACTCCTTAGTTTTCAATAAAATTTACAAAATTTTAGATATTGTAAAGGTTTCAAAAATAATCGGCTTTCGGGTCAGCACCGAAGTACTGACTACTGGGCTGGTGAATACCCTCGGGGACTAACAGTCCACCAGCAGTGGCATCGACCCAGTGGTAACAAATAAGTAAATATGTTCTTATTAAGGGCTTCATGATAGTACTCGTCATATAATGCGTCTTTGGCTCCTCCTACATGGAAAGGAAGCCAACTATAAATGAGTTTTACGCCCATAATTACAACTGGCTGGTAGATTTTTTACTATTTTCAAAATAACTGTGTGCATGTTTTACGATTTGCCAATACGAATGAAAATGAATCAGGAAAAAATATGAACCTACTGTTTTCCCCGATGATGCTGCAAATTGAACTGATACATAAAGGCATTGGGCTAAGAGATTAATATGGCCCTAGCGGATATAAGTCCGAGGGTTGATGTTTGGTCTCCATCTCCGTAAACAGCTTTAGAGGCTGACCTGTCCACCTGTATTACTTCTAAATATTCAGGATAATAGAATAAAAAAGATAACAGGAAACACCTACAATGGCCGAAAAACATAGTCAAATGCCTCAATGTACCAAAGAACTGCACAAGAAAAAAACACAATAAAACCAAAGACAAAAGTAAACAACAATGTTAACAGAAACTCGGGACAGTCGAACTTGGTACCGGCATCAGCAATGATTAAGCCAGCGGTAGGGTTAAGCCGTTTTCTTGGTACCCCTCCCCTTTCTCTGTCCCGTTTCGATAATAAACATACGAATAAAACCCAAAACAGGCAGACTACCAACTCCATGCCCAAAATCTTGAAAAGGAAAAGGTCGGAGGGTTGATGTTTGGTCTCCGAAAACAGCTTTAGAGGCTGCTGCTGGCTTTATGTCACAAAAAGTAGTGCTTGCCGCTAAACTGTCGGCTAGCTCAAGGAGCCAGGTCTGCTGGTAAAACACTGTCTCACTACGGAAGAAAAAAAAAACTGAAAACTCCCTGATGGGTTTGGTAAAGAATCATCATGTATTTCAGTAGACATTGGCAGTATAAGTGAGAAGCCAGTATGTGTGAAAAACCTTTATGTCATTGGATCCCAAAGCCAATTTAACGGACACGTGCAGAATATCCTGTTGATATCCCCTATTGCGTAAAGAATGTAAGTTACGTCCCAGTTTTTTCTGGATTTTCAATCAATTTTTTGCATTTTTAACGACATTTTCGTAAAATCGAGGATGAGAAATACCCTTAGTAATAAGCCGTTTGTAATTGAAATAATATTTTGATATCAAATGTTCATATCTTCTATGAAAATTTTTTAAAAGTATTTAACACTTTATTAAATCTGTAACCTTGCTGCAAAAGTTTGGGAGTGATAGGAAGGTTACGTTCCTTAAAGTCGTCAAGGGTAGAACATACACGTGTGAATCGTACCAGTTCTGGAATATAAACTCCGTAGGATGGGGCTAGAAGAACGTCGCTGCCAGGAAAAGGGAAATTAGTATAACTGAAATCAAAATTATCCCTTTTATCGGAAATTTTTGTTTTTATTTTACCAGAGTCAGTATCATGCTTTCTTATTTTCGTAGCACAGAATTATTGTTTTGGGGCTCAGTTATGATGTTTTTTCCGTTATTGATGCTATTTCATACAATAATTGCATGTTGTCAGATTCCAAAATCGGTTTGATACGAAGCTCAAATAACCTTCGGTTATCTTTTAAAACCAGCTTTGAAACAAAAGTTTTTATATATTTAACGCGTTATCAAATGGTATAGATATTCATTGAGTTATCTTTTAAAACCTTGGTCAAACTTCATTTTAATGCTCAAAGTTGCTTCATTGCAGAACACCCATCTCCTATTCAAATAAGTCAAATAATTTTGAGTTGACTTTCAAGTAAAGTCACGATCCTTGGGAAAATTCTCAAGAAAATTCGGCAAGGTACCTCACAATCCCATGTCAAAAAGATCTTTTAATATACAATATTTTCGTGTTGCTTCATATGCTTTTGAATATCAAAAAAGATAGATACGTCATGTTTGATTCACCTAATTTAAATAGGAAGTACACTGAAACTAACGTAATCAGAATGTTAGAATTTTTTATCGTCACTATTTTTGTCAAATTCGGAGGTTGCGTTTTCCAACAGACAATAGGGATTTCTATGGAAAACCAACTGTGCGCCACTATTAGTTGAACTTTTCCTTTACTCGTATAAGACCAAGTTTTTATAAGTGATTACATGAAAACAAAATAAAGAAAATGTGTCCATGGGACACGGTTTCCGCCGCCATACAGATATGTCGGAAAACAGGAAGTAGATCAGTGACGAAGTTGAAAAGGGGACAATTCATCATACCAAAGCTTCAGTCTAAATATCAAATCATTTCTGCATATACAAGCTGCGAAATCTTTGACGAAAATTTCGGACGTATGCACGGCCGTTTGGACGTACGTACGGATAAGGGTAAAACTTAATGCCCCCGTCGCCTTACGACAGGGTCATAAAAAATTTAGCCCAGTCCTTTAATTTCATTTTCCTCTACATAGACGATGTACTTTCTCTTGATAATCCAAAATTTAAAGTATATTTACATCATATCTTACCCGATGATCTTGAAATTAACGAAAAAACTGACACCTACGTTGGCTTCGTATCTAGATCATTTATTGTATATTTACCTAAGATTGACATTTGAAATAGCTGAAATATTGCCAAAGTTGGCGTTAAGTAATCAATCAATCAATCAATCTAAGCTATATGACAAGCGTTATGATTTAAACTTCCGAATTGTTAATTTTTCTTAGCAGCGATATACCTACCTCTCCAGCCTATGAATTGTACATTTCGTAGATGATTCGCTACTGTTTAGCATGTAGTTAGTGCAGTGATAGTTTTTACAGAGAAAAAACACTGTCCCAAATGCAGCTCAATCAGGGATTTGTTCGGTCTATGTTAATTTCTTTAGTCAAAGAATGCTGTGGCCGTTACCATTGAATTATTTAAAGATATGACGTGTCAGTGTCCCAAAAGAAAGCGGATATTTTCAACTAGATTCACGTCTCTCATGATTTGAGTATACCGATTTTGACTTTTTCATAGATTGACTCGCTTAGAGTATGACGGATGCTGTTAACAGAGCAGGACATGCTTACCCTTCCATAGCACCTGATGTCACTCCCAGTCTCATGGGGGTTCCCACTGTGAGTGTCTTGGTTTTGTATTTTTTTAAATTTCTGTGATTTGTAGCTGTCTAACGTCATCTCTTTTGGCCATGTCTATGGACTTCGATTTTAAAGAATATCACTCTTATGTTCCTTTGCCATTCTACTGCTGTTGTGTTGATAAATATTTCTAATCGCACTAAATAGTCTATTGTTGTGCGACCTTGTCAAAGCCATGGTGGATGTTCAACAGTAGTCCATGCAATTGAAGAAACCATAAAGGACGGCTATATTGTTTTACTGACACAACTTCTGAATGCAAGTGGTCTGTAACTCACCTGTAACTTACCTGGGTTTTGAATAGTACTTCCATATGGATGGCAATTCGCCGGATTTTCAGGGTTTTTTCAAATGAGTTAAAAGAATCTCAAGAGTAAAAAAAAACACTTCGAGAAGCTGTGTCGTGTGCCTCATCCAACAAGCTTCTCAAATCCTCAATAGACAACAATCTAAATTCTTCGGAAGTATTAGAAATGAAGTTTACTTAAGTTTTTTCTATTTTTAAGAAAATAAGTTTTGATCATAATTTTGCAAAAATTTGTAACAGCAGAAAAATATTTTGCTGTATTGTTTTATGTGATGGAAATACGTTTCTTATTCTTCTAATTTTTTTTTGGATCATAGGGGTGTGTATGTTTAAATTTGAAACAAATTTACGCCAACATGTATGCCTTCTTTATAAAAGTTCTTCAATCGACCCTTCACACGAGATTAATATAAATTATTTATCTATATTTTATATATCATTAGAATATCTAGAAATCATAAGAAAATTTCTCACAAGATTGTATTTTTAGACAGCTTATCTTTTAAAATATCATATATATTTCCATAAAATATTTTCATTTATGACCTTTAAACTGATATTTTTATTGTAGAAATATTTTTCTAGGGCAATTGGGTCGTTGTTATAAACATCATGTGGAAATAAACAAATAATGTAAAATGATGTCAAGTCGAACTCTTTGACACATTTTATCACCTATAACATTAATAGATATAGATCCGATGTTTCATCTTAGAAAAGTGATTTTCCATGCTGACAACCGCAGTTAAATAAAAAAATTTGGAAGACCGTTACCTAATTATTCTAGTTTAAATTAACTTACATAGATTAACATAACTACAAAAGAAGAGCATAAATAACTGTTTTATTTCCACTCTACCTTTAAAAGATAAACATTAAAATCTGTTCTTTTTTCAAAATGGTATAGTTTTCATGTTAAAGTGTTAATTCTTAAATACACTTCATAAACCCTCTCAAGCTCACAATAACTGGACTGCATGGATACATGTACGCTGGAGAAATAGGACTTTGAAGTATTAAGGTACACATCAAAAAGTAACTAATCCATTAAACATAATAACACAAGTAACAGTTCAAAAATGCTGTTACGAGCATTTGGTTCTCACAGCTACATTTTGATTACAAAAATTGTTAAGGAGGCTCACTCCTGATGTTGTTTATATCGAGGATCTCTCGAAACCTATTTCAATTTACTAAGCATTGAAGACTAAATGAAATGGTAAACAGAAATATATAGGTCCGTGTGCTTTTTACTGACATACAGGTCATAAATAAATTTGGCAGGAAATGGATTTCCCTGGATTTTCCCTTAATTTAACATTAGGATTATTTTTTGTCTGAAACCTAAGAAGTTATATCAAGAATTTTATGAAAACTTGTCAGGTGTCTTAATTTGACCTATAGAACATATTCATGAAATAAGAATTGGGAGTCCATGTGCAATATTCTTTAGGTCATTGAACTGGACAAAACCAGCGAAGTTCCGAAATCTGTCACAAATTCAAAAATGTTACGAGTGAGCCTCCTTAATGGCGAAATTCTTCTACAGCTTAAGGTTTAAACGGTGGTTGTTCAAGATTTTAAGCTCTGTCCTTAGTGGATTTTAACTTTACATTTAGATCATATTAGTTATTTGTTCTCTATCAGTTTTTAAACATCTTTGAATTGATGGTCTTCCAAACAATTGGATTTTATCTGCACTGAAGAGACAGAAGTTGTCGAAATGCGCGTATGCAGAGACTTAATTTATAGTAGCTTCGCTTTTTAGTTATTTAAATAATATGCTTATGTAAACCAAAATTGAATGGTTTACATATTGATAAAGAACACCTGTGGACACGTGTCAAAACTGTTAATACACAACCATTTTATTCAGTACCTTGCTTTAACGTTAGCAAAAAAAGTGAAACTACTAAAATTATGATAAGAGGAACATCACAGGACAACTCATTAGTTTATATTTAGACAAATGAATGGTGGTTTTGCATGTATTTACCTTTGAGAAAGGTCGTTGTAACATGGTCAGAGGTGTAGTGTTCATTTCTGAAAAGGATAGAATTTTCACTTCCTAATTTGTTTTAAAGTTAGAATTACTTGTTCTTAAATTGAAAAAAAAAATACATCCTATTTTTTTAGATTTTGAAACTAAACTTGTCGATCTAAATCATTTGAGGAAGTGTACTAATGGATTCTAATTTGATTTACTTTAGCTTACAAATAGAAAGAAAGAAACTTGTGTTCATGTTCAAGATACTAGACTTTTAAAATTATAAAGGAAAGTAAACTCACCAAACTTATTTAATACTTAATCAGCTTCAGTATGTGCATCATTTCTATCCTTCAAATGAAAGAAAATAAATGGGGAAATTTTGATTGATTTTCAAAGACATCCTGAAGTTGACATTGAATAAATTCCATTGGACGTGTTTGGATGATATTGTTGTTAGACTTGCCTAAAAGGTTCTGTGTAAGTTTTAGTCCCTTTAGTCCCTGTAAAGAATAGATACACCTATTTACTATCCATTTGCCGCACAGTTCAGCAACTGGATAGTAAACAGGTGTTTCAAAGTATTGCAAAACAACAATGCCTGCATATGAAAACAAAGAACCAAAACTTAATCGGTCTGTTACGAAATATTTTTTATGCAGGATGTCTTTGTCTGTACAAATTTCCAAATAATACAATAGGGGGTAATTACCGAACGGAGTTGTGAAGAAACGGAGCCCATGAAACAGAAGACAAATCAGGTGGATACAATCCCCAAACAGCAATGGTCCTGATTTAGTACAGAAATTTCAAAAGAAATTTCGAGATAAACTGGATTTATAGCACGCAAAACTCCCCCTCCCTCTTTCCATTGCGGTAGTGTCCAGCAGTAAAATAACAGCAATTGCTTTAGACCGGTCGTAAGACAGTAAAATGTTCACTCCAGTAATAAGTAAAAATGAGGTGGTGAAAGATCTCTTGGGTAGCCGAACCCTAAAACAAAAAATATTAAAATCCATTTGAGAGAATTATGGTCCGTTGTTAGGGAAATAAACAGGGACCAAAGGTTGTCAAATCTGAAAGTTTCACGTCAACAAAAAATCTGAATGTTTTACGTCAACAAAAAACCTGAAAGTTTCACGTCAACAAATGTCAACAAATAGTCTACTTAACTGGTCATCAAGAGATCATCATATTTAGGACATTACTCGATGTGAAGATGATGAATATTCGAGGACGAGGTTACAAATGGCATCAGACTAATTTCTTGTCGGTTCAGGCATTTGCTCATTATTGTGTTTCCCCCATACGGAACTTTGGAGATAAAAAGAATCGTATCGGTATTGTATTATCAAACTGACCTCATAGCGAGAGTTATCTTCTTGATGACTCGATCGGTCATTTGTGTATTTCATTTTCCGCTGACGTTATTTTGTTTTACTCATTCGTGCACGGTTTTTCTTCTATTCTTTCTGAGAAGGTTGTTGTTCTTTTCAGCTATGTGACCTGATTTCCACTTACTCAAAAAATATATAAAACAATTTATTACTGTATAGACTTGGAAATTATAATTTTGGTCACGTCGTCTATTTAATCCTATCAAATTTTGTCGCATATATTGCAATATAATAATGCAAGTCAAATTTATGCGTTTGTTAAAAATTCACAGTAACTTCGGTATTTTGTTATTTGTAACCACTGGGTCGATGTCTCAGCAGAGGACTGTTACTCCTCGAGGGAGCTCACCAGCAAAGTAGTCAGTACTTTGGTGCTGACCCGAAAGCCGGTTCTATTTGGAACCTTGCAATATCTAAATTTTGTAAATTTTGTGAAAACTAAGGAGTATCTCCCTCATGGAAAGCTCTGTCCTAAGATGATTTTGAAAATACATTTAGATCGTATTGGTTCTTTGTTCTCTTTCAGTTTTTAAACACCTTTAATGTTATGGTCTTCCAAACGTTAAGATTGTATCTGCACTGAAGAGACATAAGTTGTCGAAATGCGCATATGTAGAAAATAAATTGACAGTTACTTCGGTATTTTGTTCTTTGCATGATAAAATAAAAATAAAACCAGTTACCGGTATCAAATGTTCAGAGGTCTAGCTAATCAAGGATCAATTTTTAGGCATGACGTTTACCTACTGCATCGGAGTAGGGTACAGAAATCAGTTTGCAAATTCCACTTTTTATTATCAAAATGGCAAGGGTTTGAAGTTCCATTTTCCCATTTGCAAACTATTACGATTTTTATGGTGCTATAGCAACAATTCGAAGTCGTTGACCTATATTTTTATTCTTGAAAATTTTCCAAAATACTAACAATAATGACATGTGCTAAGTTTCACTAAAATCAGCCATAAACATAAATAATTGGTTATGTCTTTAAATGCAGCCTTGGGGTTGGACAGAGGAGTTCAGGACTCCATTGTTAGATTCAAAGCAAATTTTTTAATATATAGGAATGTATTTTATGCAACTAAGCTTGTCAATTCCAACCATTTACACGGTTATTCGTCACACTGTCATGGCAAATCTGAATATACAAAAAAGTCTGACTGAACATTTCTATTTTGATATATATAGTAACATACAAGCTAATAATCTGTCGATATAAATTTGAGGCCATTTTTATAATTATCTACCGTATTTACCAGCCTTTTAGACTATCCGGCCTATGAGACGGCAAAGTGTACTCTTGCTTTTGTGTAAACCTGCTTGCAAAACGATGGCTACACAGACGCTACAAGACGATTGTCATGTATAACGAATAAGATAAAACATTTGAGAGTTACCAATTACCGTTAAACGAATACCAGAGCAAAATTTAAAAGGGGAGAATACTAAAATAAAAAACCAAGAAACCACAACAATTCAGATTTAACATTAGTTGAGAAAATATGACAAAGACAAAACAAGTTTTCGTATAGTTGTTTATGTTTGTTTTTTTTTTGTGTTTTTCTTGTGAGGTTCCCTCCTTGATTGTTGAATGTGACTGTGGTCCTAGTCCATTGTAGGCTCCCTCTTTTGATTGTGGAATGTGACTGTGGTCCTAGTACATTGTAGATTCCCTCTTTTGATTGTGGAATATGACTGTGATCCTAGGCCATTGTAGGTTCCCTCCTTTGATTGTGGAATGTGACTGTGGTCCTAGTCCATTGTAGGTTCCCTCTTTTGATTGTGGAATGTGACTGTGGTCCTAGTCCATTGTAGGTTCCCTCTTTTGATTGTGGAATGTTACTGTGGTCCTAGTCCATTGTAGGTTCCCTCTTTTGATTGTTGAATGTGACTGTGATCCTAGGCCATTGTAGGTTCCCTCTTTTGATTGCGGAATGTGACTGTGGTCCTAGTCCATTGTAGGTTCCCTCTTTTTGATTGTGGAATGTGACTGTGGTCCTGGTCCATTGTAGGTTCCCTCTTTTGATTGTGGAATGTGACTGTGGTCCTAGTCCATTGTAGGTTCCCTCTTTTGATTGTAGAATGTGACTGTGATCCTAGGCCATTGTAGGTGATTCCTCTTATCTTTTCTCAAGATGTGTTTTTTTTAATCTTATTCCCAGAGTAGAAGTTGAAAATGTTGCACATTGGTCATTATTTATAATCTTTATAGCAAATTAGTATTTAGTAATAAATTATGGTATCAATTGAAAAGTTGAATCACTACAAATGATAAACGTTACTGAATGCAAACACAGAATACAAACAAATACCGAAGTTGCATTAAAAACAGTAACTTTCGTTATGGTGTACACGTGTCTCAATGAGTAACCTCTCATCAGCAGCATTAAAGTCAAATAATTTGGAAAGCCATAATACAAAAGTAGTCTAAAAGAAGTACTCATTTCCAAAAATATCGAAATAGGAAGCCAAATCCAGTACCAAGGACATCTACCGAGTGCCATTCACGGAATGAAGCCTCAGTATTTTCAAGTGGTTAGAATTTTGACAAAAACGGTAAATTTACATAACACGCAAGGTAAAATTTTCATGTCAGACAAGTCTGACTATTGGGCTGGCGAATACCCTCGTGGACCTCCGGGCCTCTAGCAGTGGCATCGGCCCAGTGGTTCAAAATACGAAGAAATACCGAAGTTGCATAAAAAACAGTAAATTTCGTTATGCTATACACGTGTTTCAAGGAGCAACCTCTCAGAAGTCATCCGAATGGCCCTTAAATCAATTTCTACGCATAAATAAACAAGAGGCTCTCAAGAGCCTGTATCGCTCACCTGGACCATGGCCAATACATAACTTCAAATCAACTTATATGTTAAAGGGTCTCATTTTCAAACTATGTAAATAAACATTTATGTTATATGATCCAACTTTAATTTAACTATTTTCCCTATTGCATGCCATCTTGGATAAGGGATGGATCTGCAGGACACAATTTTAAAGAAAAATAAGTATTGTGTTAAAGTTTATTTCCAACTGGCCAAATGGTTTTAAAGAAGAAGATCTTTGAATGTACTCCTATATTAAACTATGTTTCCCATTGGT
>MJUU01060529.1:31230-45501 GCA_002080025.1 Modiolus philippinarum
CTTACGAGGTAACCCATAAATAGGGAATCAACGAAAAGTCAAAGTCGGATTATCTCCCCTTCCTGGTTTCGGACAATAATTATATTCCTTCATGCACATCTCCATATAGTGTCCTTCCTTTGTGTAAAGTTTCATCAAAATCCTTCAAGTGGTTTAAGAGGAGTTGCGCTTACGAGAAGTGTGGACAGACGGACGGACAGACAGACAGGGTGATTCCTATATACCCCCCCAAACTTTGTTTGCAGGGGGTATAATAAAACACAAAATAATGTATACGAAGACTGTCCAGTTTTCACACTTCCTGAACAGTGTGGAAACATTTGTTCTCCTAGAGGAGAACAAGTTTCCTGAAATTTCCTGCCAAATTAATTCCAACCCACAAATTAAAACCAACTCACAATAAAACACAAAATAATGTATACAAAGACTGTCCAGTTTTCACACTTCCTGAACGGTGTGGAAACATTTGTTCTCCTCTCTAGAGAGGAGAACAAGTTTCCTGAAATTTCCCCGCCAAATTAATTCGGAATACAATCCTCGGCGCTTTTCATTCAGTCATTAGAGAAACGGTTTCCACAACTTAAACATGTTAATTATGAAATTTCTCACATCTCGTTAAATAAATTTTGAAATGTTTAAAAGCTCGGCAAGCCTCGCTTTCAAACATTTGCAAAATTTATTTAACTTGATGTGAGAAATTTCATAATCAACTAGTTCTCGTTATGGAAACTATATAACACACCTATCCCCGGTCTAGAGAGAAATATATTAAAACAATTAAGTAAATGTGTTGCAATTCATTATTTCAACTACATTTGTACTTACATGTATGTCTGTCACATTCTTCTCACTGTGTGTGTGTGGATTTTATTGTGTGCACAAATGAACCATATTCCCTTACTTTATACTGCAAATTCTTAAATTATCACTTGACTGTATCAATGCAATTCCAACCCAAATGCCAAATGTGAGGTTTAATTATTGCAATCTCCGGATTTTGAGTGAACAGAAAGCTTTTGGAATGCATCAAGAAAAAGAGGTTTTATCATTGCAACTCAAAGCCAGTCAAAATTTTTTTACACTTATAATAAAGGGCTACGCCGAGCGCAGCATGATACGACCGCAGCATGTCACGACCGCAGCATGTCGACCACTGAAATTCGAACAAGTGTAAACTAAAATTAATGTGGACACAGTAGTTTGCTGGACACAATAAGGACCTTGACACATAAATTGCTTGGACACAAACTAGTGAAAATAAAAATAAGCCCTTTTAATCCCTTATTTCTAGGATATTGTAAGAGCTAAAAATTCTATTGACTACCATCAAGAGAAATCAAAAGAAAAAACTCAGGTTGAAATCCAATGAAAATAAAGATTTCACATATTTTGAAGTATTACAATTTGGCCCCTTTGACCCATTATAGCTTGGAAACTAAAGAGCAAGCAAAATATACTGCCATATCACTGAAAGCTTAAAATGAGAACAATCCAAAGATAAAAATCCCATCAAAATCTAATGAAAATTAAAGACTTTCCATATTTCTAATAATTGCAATTTTGACCCCTTTGACCCCTTAAAGCTCGGAAATGGTAAGAGCTTCATCAAATCTGTTGACATACCACTGAAAGCTTACATTGAGAGGAATCCAAAGAAAAAAATCCCATCAAAATCTGATGTAAAATAAAGATTTTACATATTTCTAAAAATTGCAATTTTGGCCCCTTTGACCCCTTATAGCTCGGAAACGGCAAGAGCTGCGCCAAATCTGTTGACATACTACTGAAAGCCTACACTGAGAGGAATCTAAAGAAAAAAATCCCATTGAAATTGGATGAAAAATAAAAATTTTAGGTAATCCGCATGTTTGCAATATTTGCCCCGTTGGGCCCCTCATAGCGTTATCAAAAATCTAATGGTGCAGTGCTATGTTAATTTTTCATAAGGAATCCACTGCAAAAAACTGCATCAAAATCGGACTAAAAATAAAAAAATCAAATTTTTGAAATTGACCCCTTTTTGTCCCCATTTATCTCATGAACGGTACATGCCACATGAAATCCTAATGATTGGAAATTTACTCAGGAAGACACTGAAAGAAACCCCATCAAAATCAGATAAATAATGAAGATTCTACAGTCAAATATGTTAAAACATCAAATTTAACCCTTTTTGGCCCCTTTTTTAAAAACAGGTGGGGCCTTAATGACCAAAACAAAGCCATGCCATCCTTTTGTGCCAAGGAACATTGTGTTAAAATTTCATAAGGATTGGTCAACTGAAACTAAAGTTATTGACCAAAAACAAAAGTGTTTACAGTCAACGACGACGACAGCACCATACCATTATACGACCGCAAAAATTTTTGCGGTCATATAAAAACAATGCATTAAATCCTGAATTTACAATGTATTATATTACAAGTTATAAATACCTAGGATCTACATTAGCTGTGGCCTCATCAATCATCAGAATCTTGTTTTGTCGTAGAATAGCTCTTGCTAGGCATATCAGTTGTCTCTGACCTACACTGAAGTTAACTCCTCCTTCCGACACTTCAGTCTCTAACTGACTTGGTAAATCTTCAATGGCTGGTTTTAACTGTACCTATTATTGTGTATCAATAAGTTATCTTTAGAAAAACAGTTAAGTACATGGTGGTGTACTTGTTCTTGAGGGAATTTCTCATACAGATACACTATCTTGCTTAGAATTCTGGCACTTTATATTTTTGTAATCCCCTATGTTATTCTGACCTTTTGTTAGTAGACCTAAGATCTGAAGACTTTATTATGCCAAGTTTTGATGCTCTTGACTTGATGAATGCTCTGTTGATGTTTATATGTTGTAGTTGAGTTCTATTAGTCATTCTGTCAAGAACCGGATGACAGGGATTGAAAGAACACTTTGCCAGTTGATTTAATATTTGTTTACGACCCCATATCCATCTGTAAAGGGAAACATGGATATAGCGTTGCTTGACATTTAGCTATGAATTTTACTGAAACCAGTGCTAAAGGTCATCTTGAACATACATTGAGGTATGAGCAAAGTTCATTGTTGAAGGCCTTATGGTGACTTCAAGATCAAGAACAATAATAAAAGCATTTTCCCATTGCTTTCTTTTACCGTGTATTGATAGAGACTTTGTGACATGTGCATTTCCTCAATAGCTTTTCATTGTTTATTGCTTTAAAATTTTAATTTTTCTGAAATAATTGCTAAAAGTTAATTGAAAAATCAAATGAGAAACCATTCATGTAAGTAAAGACAATAACAATCAAAATCTTTAAGCAACTTCCTTTCCTTCTCATATTTCTAAATTAAGAATAAAGAAACAGTCAAACTTTGATGGGACGAACACTCGAGGGGCTGATGAAAAAAAGTTCAAGCTACAGGGGTGTTCCAGATATTGAGGTCGAACTACAATGTATGTTAAAACTTGATCAAAGGGACCAGAAAATAGGTTGGAGACATCCATGGTGTTCGAGTTATTGCAGTTCGTGCCATCGAAGTTCTACTGTAATTAAGTTTGAAATGAAATATAAAACACTTTTCAATAACTAGAATTTCAGGAAAAGAATCTTTACAAGAAAATTAAGCAGCCATTTTTTAATAACAGAAACTGAATTGGATCATATTTTAGCACTAAATTGAGATATCACAAGCAGAACTTGATTGCCTCTGCCATTCCTCAAGGAAAGGTTTGCACATTTTGTGAAAGGGTTTATATATCCATAGTTTGACTGTGTGTTTCACTTCCTGACACCCAATCAGGATAAAATTATGCCATTATCCTTGCAGTCATGAAATAACCAAATCCTATTTGTCAAGTAATCAAAATCATTTGAAAATTTCTAATTACTTATAATCTATAATAATATCAGGTATTTACCTCCTCCAAAGCATTCCATAAAGCAATGTCTGAATGTTCCCCAAACGGATCTAAATTTTTCCTCAGGGAACCAGTAAATAAAACAGGATCCTGAAACACCACAAAATTTAAATACATTAATTACACCTTATAAAGTAAGCTGCATTCTGATTGGTTGATGGCCATTGTATTTTTTGGCAAATATCACCCCACCGTGGTATTTGTCCCGGAGTCACCTGTGCGCTTTAATGATAGAGACATTCGGTGTAATTAAACAGATATATCATGAACGTCATGAACGTTGCCAAAAATACAAGTCTTGGGTCTAAATTTCCCTCGCCTTTCAGGCTCGGGAAATTTTACTGCCCCGCAACTTGTATTTTTGGCAAATACCCCTCCTTATCATGATATATCTGTTCATAATCCAACAGATATGAAAAAATTACATATGTATAAATGGTAATTGACAGTATTAGTCTCTTATTGAATGTGTGAATCAGTATCAAGCCATAAACCAATAGTGCTTTTGATGATTAACTGTATTGAATCACATCTTTTGCAAATACAGTTCCAACTTTTCTCTTTCTGATATCAGAATTCTAATATTGTGTACATCAAACGTTCCAAAATAAATGATGATTATTCCAAATGTAATTGTAACGTTCATTTTCATTGGTCAACGTCATGAATAGCAAACGGAAATATTTTTCGATTTTTCCGTTTGCCTTTTAATCAGCTCTGCAAAAATATAGTGCAGCAAAAAAAGACGTCGTTAACATGGATCACACAGTTTTTAACGTACAGAATTGGAATTATAAGGATTAAACACTGATTTTTAGGAACTTTATTCAGTTTGTGAGTGAGCTGCCGGAATTTATACATAGATAATTTCATAAAAATGAGTGTTTAATCCTATAATAATTTCATAATGATTGATATATAATAAAATAAATTACAGCATGCCATAATTGTATACTACTGTTTTGTATCTCAATGATCAGTATTTCATTTATATGTGTCTGCAAAACACCTCTATAAAATCAACAAACCAATTATCCCTATAAAACAATTTTAATTAATATTGTTATAAATAAGTTTGGATTTCAGTAAACATATGTCCCACTTTTTGTGGCCATACCTGTGGTATAATGGATATCTGACTTCTGACTTCATGTAGGCCAACCTTCTGTAAATCTATATCATCAATAGTGACAACACCAGTTGGTTCTACCATTCTAAATAACATAGCAATCAGCGAACTTTTACCTGCTCCCGTTCTACCCACAATGCCAATCTGTCAAAAAAAAAAAATTTTAAATGACATTATTCATATTCAAAATCAAAGATAAAGTACTGTTGATTGATAAATATGGATTTGTGGAAAATATAAAATTGATTGCAACTTTTCCCAGAAATTTGATCAATGCTCTTTATGAGGCTTGTTTATGGTATATTTGGATATGGGATATTTACGACTTTTTAGAATGGGATATGGGATATTCAAGACAAAACTGACAGGGATATGGGATATTTTGACTATGGGACATGGGATATCCTCAATTTTCAGAGGGATATTTTAGTCCAGACTTACTGTGATATGGGATATTGGGACCCCTTAAACAAACCTCCATTATGTAAAAAAGCTACATGCACATTTAAATCACTCTTTGAGAATATCATAAATTATCTTACAGTTCAAGTTTTCTATTGTACCAACCTTTTCTTTACTCTCTATACAAAATGAGATATGTTTGAGAACAAGTGGTCCAGACTCTGAATAACGCAGGCCAACATTATTCCCAGTTATCTTTCCTTGACTCGGCCAGTCTTTGGGTGGTTTTTTGTCCTTGTCTGAAGTGAGGGCAGCTTCACTGGGTAGATTGGAATATTCTAACACTCTCTCAACAGATATCATCTGTAGATAAATTAGACTAGGTTATTGATAGAACAAATGAAAATAAAAGTCGAAGTACTGTGGATTGATAATACAGTTTATGATAGTCTGATTGTCACTTTATGAAACAAGTAAAATTTTGTTCAAATTCAAGTATGGCAATACATCTATCAACTTTATAGAATTCATGAATCATGGTCAGACTTTTTAAAAAATGTTTTTTTTTGGTCTCAAGTAGGTTTTGAACTTTAACAATAATAACCATCGGCACAATTTTTTATAAAAACAAACCTGATTTTCTACTTCAGCGCTTTGTCTAACTGCCCACTGAAACATTCCCATTAAGGTCATTGCATAGGTCAAACACAGCCCAACTTTTCCGGCATCCATGGCTGAAATAAATAATGAACAATATACACGTATTGTTTTAGTGTACACAGTGATATAGATTTTACTATAAATTTGAAAAAGAGAGGAAATGGGGTAAATATCAAGGAGAAAACATCCCATCTCCAGGTTAAAACGACCCAAAACAAAGCATCTAGGGGTCACCATACTGTCTTTAACACAGTGAGGAATCTCACACCATATAGCTCTTAAATGTTCACCTGTCCTATCAATAAAATAAATATTTTTGATAATCTGAATCCAGAAAAAGTTTTAGTTTTATGGCAGATTTCCCAGATGATTAAAGTATTTTATTTGCAATTCTTCAATGAACATACCAATATTNCATTTTGTATGAAACAAGTGCCTGTGTCATGACCGTTCCCCGACGAGTTTGCAAACGGCACGACCTTCTTCGTTTTGAGCCATACCAGGTCTATATCTTACGTAACTGTAAATTCCTTTGACTACGATCGGCCAAACTTTTGGTTTTGTATGTATTTTTATTGGTAACTTGCCGACAAACCGATCCTGATGCACGTTTTCCTTTTGCACATAATCTATCGAAATGGTTAAATACCGATGACTTCCGAAAGTAGAAAAGTAACGTCCAGAATAGGTATGGAACGGACACGAATTTTTTTACGGAATTAAAAAAAAAACCATCGTGAATTTTTGACGAAAAAAGTTTTGACCTGGGCCCTTTTTTCTGACCCGGTCGGGCGAGGGAAAACAAACATATTTTTATGTTTGGCCTGATTGCTTGACGAGCAGACAAAAGCCAGGAGTTTAGAAGGAGTTTTATAGGTGTTACTAGAGGAATATTGGTATGTTCATTGAAGAATTGCAAATAAAACATGTTAATCATCTGGAAAATCCACCATAAATAAAAACAAACTTGTGTATTGTGATTTGAGTTGCTCTGTGCACGAATATCAAAACATCCAAATGTTTTTCTTAGTGGCACTTTAATCAATGTCCACTGGTACCTACTTCCAACATTACAAACTATAATATTTCAATTTAAATAGGAAATTATCAATTTTGTGTCTGCCATGAAATAAAATCTTTCCCTGTAATCTGTAATCTGCCATCTGTACTTTACTGAGATAACTTTCAAAAGGGACAAGACATATAGGTATACACAACATTATGAAATTCATATGTATCATATTCCCCAAAGTTAATATTACATGTATTTCTTTAAAAATCACAGGAATAAAGAACACTTACAATCGGCCAGTGATACACATAAAAATGCCACGGCAGTGACAAATATGGCACACATCCAATCTAATCTGACAGCTAACCATCTACTTGTAGCTAGGAACAGAAACCAAGATTCTGTATGTAGATTTTGATGGTTATCGAATTCCTCCTGAAATGTGTCCTGTACATTGAATGCTCTGATTGTATGTAGACCTTGTAATGAGGCACTAAGGTGTGAAAAGACAGGACTTCTCGCTGACAAAAAGAAGACAAACAGATTTTACAACCGTTTATGTAAAGGAGACAATTAAAACATTACATCTGATGGTGCATGTAGTAAGAAATGTATCAGAAAATATACAATAATACAGTAGTTTTCTATATTGAGGGGTTACATATATAAAAGTTGTGATTTTTATAACAAAAATATACTTGTAATTCCTTGATATAACTATAAGATGTGACTTATTTACAAAGCTCTTTACAGAATATATTTCCAAGTCTTGAAGAACCTCTCATTCAATCAACAGTAATTTTACCTGTCTGAGAAACCAAATTCTGTCAATACCAAATACCAATCAAATTCAGCATTGCTCCATTTATTAATTTCTATACTCTATAAGCACATCTGTCACTGAATTTTGCAAAAAACAAAGCCATGTGCTTTAAACAATAAATTTGATTTTGACATTGTGGAATAAAACAAAAACTTCAACCTTTCAATCATGTTTTCTTAATACTGGATTTCCTGTGGTTGCGCTGCCAGAGTATCTATAAAATCTTTTTGTGAAGTTTAAAACAAGCATTTTTGATTATTAGCCTTTAATCATTCTCATGAACCTGAGAAATAAATCGATATTGAGTTAATATACATCACACAAAATCCATCAATTATACATGGTAAAAGCAGTGCCATGATGCTTTGATTACAAACGTTAAGTTCTTGAATTTCGATTTTTGGTTTAAGGTGACACTTAGAATAAAGGGCTACCCGGAGCGCAGCATGTCGACTAATGATATTTGAACAAGTGCAATATAAAGTGAATATGGACACAGTAAAGAGCTTGACACAGTAACTAGATGGACACAATAAGGAGACTGAAACAGTAATCAGCTGGACACAAACTAGAAAAAACATCTAAATCTGCTGAGAAATAAAGATTTTACATATTTGTGAAAATAGCAACTTTGACCCCTTACAGCTTGGAAACAGTATGAGATAAGCAAAACCCGTTGACATACCATTGAAACCTTAAGATAGGAGGAATGTAAAGAAAAAAATCCCATCGAAATCCAATGAAAAATAAAAATTTTATGTAATTTGCACATTTCAAGTCATTTGCAATTTCGACCCATTTAGCCCTCATAGCTCTGAAAGGAAACATGTGATCAAATATCTAATAATTGATCGCCATACTGATTTTCTCCTAAGGAATCCATTGAAAAAACTGCATAAAAATCGGACTAGAAATAAGAAAATAAAATTTTTGTGATTCTCCCCTTTTGGGCCCCATTTATCTCATGAACAGTACATGCGACATGAAATCCGTTGACATACTACTGATAAGAAATTTCCTCAGGAGCACACTGAAAGAAACCCCATCAAAAATAGATGAATAATAAAAATTCTACAGCCAATTATGTGAATACACCCAATTTTGCCCTTTTTGGCCCGTTTTTAAACACGGGAGGGGCCACAAAATCCAAAACCACTCAAAGTCTTTCTTTTGTGCCAAGGAACATTGTGTTAAAATTTCTAGGGATTGATAAACTGGAACTTAAGTTGTTGACCAAAAACAAAAGTGTCTACAGACGACGACGCGGACGCGGACGACGACGACAACGACAGCGCCATACCATTATATGACCTCAAATTTTTTTGCAGTCGTATAAAAATAAAAGCCTGTCTAAATCAAACAAAACCTACAGACTCTTTGCTGTCTAGTTTAGACAAGTTTCACTGTAGTACCTTCAAACTACAACACACTATTTTTACAGGTAAAAGAGGTAGGAATATCCCTACCACTAACAATGGCATCAAAACAATAAATATATAACTTACTTGTGCCTTCTAATCTTTTAATGTGACGGGATGTTCTGATGTAGTACCTTCTTACAACGACAAACAGTATTCCTATGGGAATTAGAGGTAGGAATACCCATGGAATTACTATTCCTACTACTAACACAATCCCAACTATCAATAGGAAACACTGAAATAGAGATAAAATCGATAACAAATTTACCACATTGTATACATATTATATTTTGAAGATAAAAATACAGATGTCGCTGAATGGCAGCCAGCTACATGTATATCCCCGCTCATTGAACCCTGAATCAATATGGCAAAAGCAAATTTAAGTGTGTGGTGACAAAATACAGGTGTGGACAACACAGTACAAGTGTGGACACAATGATATACTGACCCATTTTTTCCAGAAAGTATTCAAAGTTGAATTATCTCCCCTTCAAAATTTGGGGTAGCAACCAGATTATTTCATGCACATCTCTAGGTGTTTTACAAAAATTTTGTTACATTTCATCAAAATCCTTGCAGCCATTAAGGAGGAGTCATGCTGACAGAATACTTGGACAGATGGACTGGGTGATTCCTATATACTCCTCCGAACTACGTTTGAGAGGGATATAGTGAACTCTTTGAGCAGATTAATCATTTCTTTGACTATTTCAAACACTTCCTATAAAACAAATAAGTATGTTAGCCATATACATGTGTACATTAGCAGTAGCCCTGTCATACTTACTTGAATGAAATCAAATAATGTGATGGGAAGTAGGTCATCCATATGTCCAGTATCTTTAGAAAATCTGTTCAGTATTCGACCTATAACAAAAGTACAATTAAACACAAACTTGAGAGTCTAATTAGATTTTTTTCACTATACAGTCAACTCCATTTAATTGCTTTTGTATCTCCTGACTGCTCTATGTTAAGTACAAATTTTAACTGCCAGATCATTGGGAATTGTTGGTGGTAAGAAAATGTGTTCTCCATGTTGAAGGCCTTTCAAGTGATGACAAGATAAAGAAAAACATTCACCATACATGCCATTTCTTTATTGTGCTCTTCATAAGAAATGATTGTGAATCATATAAAAGCATGTTTATTCAGCATCTCCTAATTTGCTTTGCTTTTTCAAATCTCCAAGGCAATTCACAATATTGAGTATTTGTAAAACCAGTTTTATTTCAAATTTTCTTACTGACACACAAAAATACAAAATATAACATACCCACTGGATTTGTATCAAAGAAGCTGATTGGAGAACGGAGTAATCTGTTGAACATCTTATTATGCAAATTCATTGATGAATCTACTGCTATTTTGAAGAACAAAAGTGCTCGTAACAGTCCAAAAATAAACACAGAAACGATAATTCCTGTGAAGATGTACACATTTTCATGAGTATCCACAAAAGGAATAGTAATGTTCGTAATGTTGTATCCCTCTAAACGAAGGTTCTGGTCTCTAGATATAGCAGCATGTTTTTCTTCTTCTTGATTTGACCTACAATATGTACATGAGATTCATTAGATAATTTTAAATTTCAATTCTGATAGGTGAAATTGATATTTTTAAAAAAAATCGTTTAACATGTGCAAATCTTGGTTTATCAATAACAGTTTTTTACCTTATCCAACCACTAATCGAAAACAAAAATATTTCCAATCACAGTTGAACATCAATGACAAGAACTTTAATCGCTCAAACACCTTAGATGTCAAAAATCAGCTACAAATAACCCCCTGTATCTATCTTACTGCCTTGTACTTTTAACCAAAGTTGTAATTTTATTTTTTTATGCACCCAGTAAGGTTGTTCTAAAATCAGCAAAACAGGTCATTAGTGAATACTATAAGAGTTAACAATAGTATACTGTTGTTATTTTTAATATGAATTTTCAGGGCTTTTTTTACCCTTATTAAATAAGTCCCAAACTCCTAAAATTGGGAAAATTTCATCAGCGACATCGGGAATTTTCATATGATATTTCCATTGCATACATTATTTTACATTAGCGTCTTTCAAAAAAAAAAATGCAAAAAAATCAGTCTCCAACTTTTACATCTTCTGTCTGCCTCTGAACTAAGTAATAAAGAAATTTCTGTTAAAAGATTCTAAATCAAAAACATTATTCAAATGCTCAACTCCATTGGAAAATTTTAAATATTTTGGGGGGAAAAAAATAGGTGTTTTCACATGGGGAATGACTGCAGGATTTGCAAAAAAGTGGGAAATACTAAAATTTCCCAGGACAGTGGGAAATACTGGGAATTCCCGTGAAATAGTGGGAATTCCCAGACAATACTGGGAAATATACTGTCAAATGATATAACTTCATAACTATGCAGTGAATGATCAGATATGTCTTAATAGATGTATACACAGGAAATTTCATTTTCTCCACTACCATATGACTATTCAAAATAGGTAAAACAATAAAGTGTTCCCATCTTCACTATTAAACATCACTTGCATTCAAAGCTAATCATTGTAATAACTTGAAATGCAATTGATCGTATAAATGTTTTTGTAAACAAGAATCAAATTCATTAAGGTACTAGTAATTGTCACAAATATTTGATTCAACAACCAAAATTTCGTGTCAAATGTGAGAGTGTTAATTGCTAAAACAACATGGGCTTGGGTGTACTTAATTTTTCAAAACAATATATATGAAATTGATTTATATTTATTGATTTAAATTCATGTTTTATAACTAATTTATAAATCAAACTTAATTTTAAATAATATAAAAATATGACTTTTTAAAATTAAAAATAAATAAAAAGTATTTCAAAGACAATTTAAATGGAAATATAAATTTGAAAGTAAATTCAAACAAATAGTTGTGAGTTTTTTCATGTCAAGGTCTTGAATGGAGTAATTTTTTTTATAATTCCCACTTTTTGGAAATTAGCAGTATTTCTCAGGACAGGAATTCCCGGTAAGCCAACCCTGGGAATGAGTCCCTTAAAAGGATGTAAAACAAAGGTACAAAAAAAAGCCCTGATTTTGCACAATAATTAAATTACGAAGTCTGAAAGTATGTTGCGTTTTTTACACACTCTTTGGTTTATAATGTCATGTCATGACATGATTTCTCTGTGTCAGAAGTTAGTAACAATGCAAAAAGTGTGGAGAGATGTCCCAATGGACAGGCAGACAGGGTGATTCAATCAAAGTCAATTATCTCCCCTTCATGGTGTCCTATGATAGTTATATTCCTTCATGCACAGGCTTTCCGAAATGTGCCGGTCTGTCGGTCCTGACCGGCATTTTTGAGTCTGGACCGGCATATTATTATCCGTGTCTGACCAGAGGACCAGCAAGAGATTTCATCTGTCCATTGGTTGTTGCCTCTGTTTATCTACATGTCAATAGAAAATGTTTCAACAGATCTTTAAACTATAATATTGCTTGCTTTCTTTATTAAATTTTTGCTTTAGAATACAAGCTTTATCCAATTTTGACTACGAAATTGCAAATGGCTGTCTTCCGATTTTGTACATCAGAACCGGTACGGAGAAAACACAATTTTTTTCCGGATTTTCATCATAATGGTCCAGCAAGTTCACTTTCGGTCCGGCAGTTTTTCTTGCTTGTCAGACCAAATGACCGGCAGAATTTTTCAACTTTCGGAAAGCCTGCATGCACATCTGCAATTCTGCATGTAGTATCCTTCCTTGGTGTAAAATTTTATACAAGTACTTTTAAGCTTTTTTAAGAGGAGTTGAGCTTATAAAAAGTGTGAACAGACAAATGGAGGGAGGGTCAGATAGGGTGATTCCTACGTACCTCCTAAATTTGTGAATGAGGGAATAATAAAACAGAAAATGGGATTAGTATTGGTCTTGAAATATTTGACTGTGACACATAACTGTTCATAAAATGATAAATTACCATAAAGCTAGCCACCAATCACTTGTTACATATAATCCTTGTGTTGATAAGTTCAGAAATAAAAGCAGCAGAAACTTTAATGGTCCACCTCCATTTCTAAAATATTCAAAATAAACTTTCCATCCAACAGTTCCTTGTCTTCTTTCTTCTTCTTCTGGTAGCTGTATTGGGTCTGGCTGTAAGATATTAATGATATGTAAAAGTAAAACTTTACCATAACAAATGATTTTATATTGAAGAACAAGACCAATTACATGTCTGGACCTGCGTCACCATCACTCATATTCAACTTAGAAAGGATTTTTTTTTTTTTCAATCTAACAGAATATCATGTATAGGTTTACCAATTCAAACAAGTATTCATTTACCTTATTACCAAAAATTCTTCGAATGCAAGTTATAATTGAGATTATATTAAGTTCAACCCTATCACCATCTTCGCTAGCCAAGGGTTATGATCCGCTGCTCTCATCTTCACCTTTGGCTTTCTGTAGACTCAAATCCACTTCTTTGATTGGTTACAGTAACCTTCACTGCAGCCAATTAATTAACTTACATTCAGATTTTAAATATATATCAAAACAATAAAACTTAAAATATGGCGTTTAGTGATTTTTCTATTTTGCAAAATTTCCATGATTTAATTATCNAATATACTGTGGAAGTACTTTTATTCGTGGACACCAATTTTCGTGGTTTTCAGAAATAACACTATTTTGTGGGCACTTAAATTCGAGGTTTTGAGTTCTGTGCATTACAATTCTATGGAAAAAAATGCATTTCGTTGGGAACTTAATTTCGTGGTTTTAGGGAACCACGAAATCCACGAAAATTGGAACCCCACGAACAATTGGACTTTCACAGTATATCAAAACAATAAAACTTAAAATATGGCGTTTAGTGATTTTTCTATTTTGCGAAATTTCCATAATTTAATTATCTTTCTTTACTTTTGAAGGGTTATTTCCTTGAAGTCA
>MJUU01060538.1:33928-51558 GCA_002080025.1 Modiolus philippinarum
CTGGACCTATACCTCTACATTGACAACTCTGGACGTCTGAAAACAAAACTTTACGACAAGCGTGATGATTTCGACTTTCCAATAGTGAACCTCCCGTTTCTGAGTAGTAATATTCCCACTTCTCCGGCATATGGCGTGTACATTTCAAAACTCATTCGCTATTGCCATGCCTGTAGTTTGTACAGCGATTTTGTCAACAGAGCGAAATTACTGTCTCAAAAACTTATACATCAAGGGTATGTTCAGTCACTGTTGCAACTGTCACTTCAGAAGTTTTACAGTCGTCACCACGATTTGACAGACAATTACAATGTTTCTGTTTCACAAATGAGAACAGATATCTTTGGGCAGATCCAGAGTTTGTTACCGGACTGACTAACATTAACTGTGACAAAATCGGACTTTTCAACGACAGTGTGACGGGTGCCACGCGTGGAGCAGATCATGCTTACCCTTCCGGAGCACCTGATGATACCTCAGTTTTTATAGGGGTTCACACTGCTAGTGCTTTAGTTTTGTGGCGTTTTTGTTCATTTTTGTTTGTTTGTTGTGTCTTTGTCATGCTGTCTTGGTTCGTGTTGCTGTAAATTGCCGTGATTTTGGATTTACGATTTTAGAATTTCTCCTTTCCTCGTTCTTGCTTCGGTGTTCGTTTGCCGATGTATTATCGAGTAAACTTTTGAAATGTATTTCTAACCGTTCATTGAAGATCTTATGGTGGCTTTTGAGTTGTTATTACCACCCTTTGGGTCGTTGTCTCTTTGACACATTCCCCGTTCCCTTCTTTTTTCTATTTAACAATTTATGAAATCTGTAACCTTGCTGCAAAAGTTTGGAAGTGATAGTAAGGTTACTTTCATTAAAGTCGTCGAGAATAGAAAAAACACGTGCGAATCGTACCACTTGAGAAATATAAACTCCATAGGATGGGGCTTAAGGAACGTCGGCGTCAAGAAAAGGGAAATTAGTAATACTAAAATCAAAATCATCCCTTTTACCGTAAATTTTAGTTTTAGAGTCAACGATGATAGATCCAGAAAGGACAATATTTGGAATCATTGTTAGCTTCCTTAAGTTTCAGTTGTTGTGGGAAAATGTTGTCGACATAATCTAAAAACTGGGGATTGTCAATAATAAGGATATCGTTAATATACCTGCTGTTATAATTGATACCGGGTAATAGAAATAATGTGATCACTGTTTTGTATTGACTTGTCCAATTAGACTTTTTCAATTCGTTTTGTTGGATATCGGTATAGTATTTCTTTCAAATAATAGCAACGTTGTTGGAATCTTTGTAAACAGGTACAAACACATTTTTTTCCTAGATCTCCCAGTTTTGACTTAATTCTGTTAACAGATAGCTTCAGATGTGGCTTATCATAATTATCTTTGTAAAAAATAATTCTGTTTGGTGACTTTGGTATTAATTTTATCTTTGAACAAATTAAGTGCGTGTTTGTCTGCGCTTTTGCGTTTGCACCATTTTAAACAATACTTAGTGACTGCGTCTTTAATGATATCAAAACAAACGTTTTGAATATGTGATACAGTGCATGACGTTCATTCCGTATTCCACACTATGACATCATACCTTTTATTGCATACCTTTTATCGCAAGGCTAGCCATGTATTAGAACCTTTTTTCCAACTTTTTTTTTCAATTTGACTTTTATTTTCAAAAAATAAAATGGGGGAGGTTAAAATTTTTTTTGGTGGGGTACCAAATATTAGGGAAAATTTATAATTTTTTTCCTTAACATGTTAGATTTCATTCCAACCACCTCCAATCCTTCTGTTCATTTTGAAATTTTCTTCTTCATAAAATACATTTACATGTATTTTTTCTTATCGATTTCAATTTTTACAGTACTTTTGCAGTACTTTTGGAATTCAGTAGCACTCTGTTTGAATATATGATAAACTGTATAATACATGTTAAGATCTATTTAACCCTCGGGCTAAGGCTCTCTGGCTGATACTGGTCTCTCTGGTTGATACAGCCTATGGTACGAATTTTAGCATGTATTATTAAATATATAATTATCTGTTTAATTATAGAGTTTTCGGTACTAAGGCTGTACTGTTAAAAACAATTTCGAATTTTTATCAATGATTTAAAGGAATAATCATTTCATAGACAATCCATGCCAAATGAATTATTATATAGATAAAATGAAACTAGTATATTCACATTCTCATTATACATTCCGTAATATTAACTAATTACAGTGTATTGTATATTAGATTTTGAATATGCATTTTCATACAAGAATTCAACAAACATACCTTGTACAACTGAGGTAGTTTGAACTTCTCTAAAAAAAAACAAAAAAATGTCTAGATCCGTATTTTGCTGAAACTGTGATCATTTGAACGTTTAATTAGGAAATAATTACGCAAATGCTTTTTAAATATAGTAAACTATATCCGGTATATTTTTACTTGACAAGCATCCTCTAAGTGATTTGTGATATATTTAATTGTCTTTTGTGTTTTGTGTTTTTGTTACTTTAGGCGGGTCTATTTATATTTATGGCTCTATTTTTAATTAACCTTAACAAATTTTTTGTCAAATAAAAAGACGTCGGGAAATAGTTGTGTCTTTGAAAACAATAAACTTGCTATTGTCCTCATAGCCAGTACATACATCTTTTCAAAATTTGAAAATAAAGAAAAAAGTCTTTTTATTTGACAGAAAAGACTGACTATTGACAGTTATGAGTTTTCTACACTTTATACAACCCCTCCACATAAATTGATTCAATCGAAATTGGGAAAACTTATTAAATGGTCTACAAATTTTTTGGTCTACAATTCATTTGTTGTAATAAAAAGCAAGGATACTTACAAAAATCATTGTTCCTGGACATGCGATGACATGATTAAGGCACTGAATCTTTTGCTAGACATTTTTTTTTCGTTTCGGCAACATCGTCTATCAACAGGTCATTGGAATTCCCATGTAAACAAACTGTGCACCTCTCATTGCAGATCTTTTCCTGTTCTGTTACGAACGGGACTTTATGAAAAAAAAACAGGATGGAACCATACAAAACAGTGATCAACTTAATTATTTCATTTTTCTACGATAGCAGCAGGTATATCGACGATATCCTTACAATTGACAATCCCCAGTTTTTAGACTATGTCGACCTCATTTACCCACAAGAACTGAAACTTAATCAAGCAAACAATGATTCAAATACTGCCCATTTCTCGATCTAACTATCATCGTTTACTCTGGAAAAGTTAAAACTAAAATTTATGATAAAAGGGATGATTTTGATTTCACTATTACTAATTTCCCTTTTATTGATGGCGACGTTCCTGCAGCACCATCATACGGGGTGTATATATCTCAACTGGTACGATTCGCACGCGTCTGATCTACTCTTGACGACTTTAATGAACGTAACCTTACTATCATATCCAAACTATTACAACAAGATTACAGATTTCATAGATTGATTAACACATTTAAGAAGTTTTATAGAAGATATGAACATTTGGTATCTGAATATGATGCGACTCGGAAACAGCTTATTACTAAAGGCATTTCACACCCTCGTTTTTACGGAAATGTTGTTAAAAATGTCAAAAAATTATGAAAAATCCAGAAAAGCTGGGACGTAACTTACATTCTTTACGTAATAGGGGATATTGACCGGATATTCTTCATGATTCCGTTTAATTGGCTTTGGAATTCAGTGACCTGAAGATTTTACAATTATACTGGCGTCTCACTGATACTGTCGATATCTACTGAAATCCATGGTGATTCTTTACCAAACCCTTCGGGAAGTTTTGAATTTGATTATTATTCCGTAGTACGACAGTGTTTTACCAGCAGACTAGGCTCCTTGAGCTAGGCGGCAGTTTTGCGGCGAGCACTCCTCGACCCATCTTTCAAAATTATTTTTTGTCTATTCTTTCCTTTTCAAGATTGTGGTCTTAGAGTTAGTGGTCTACCTGTATTGGGTTTTATTTGTATGTTTATTATACTATAGGGAAACGGAATAGAGAAAAGGGAGGTTTGGGTACCCATAAACCGGATTAACCTTACCGCTGGCTGTTGCCAGTGCCGGTACCAAGTCCGGCTATCCCGAGTTCCTATCGTTATCTATGTTTGTCTTTTGTCATTTTATTGTTTTTCTTGTGCAGTTCCCTGGTTGATTGTGACATGTGATTGTAATGTTCGGCCATTGTAAGTGTTTCCTCTTATCTTTCCTTCATTAATGATAACTGTTGACCATCAACAGATCGTTTTTGGCTTGAGAAAATAAAACAGACAAATTTTCGAATTTTGTTTTCAATGCATTGATATATATAAGGAAAATATTATAAGGTATAACAAATGTAATTATTATGTTTAATAATAATACAAAAATATATAAATAATACTGGTATGAGTGAATTATTATTCAAATAGGATTTAAAACTTAATCTTGTGTTTTTGGTATTATAAAATTCTTATGAACTGTTTATTTGTGAATAGCAAGTTTGTTGTCTCCTTGACCCTAACTATTGACCTATTGGTCAATAGTCAGGGTCTCGGGAACAATAAACTTGTTACTCCCTTGTAACCAGTCAATAAGTATATACTGTTTTCATCAACAATATTTATTAGGCTGCAAAGTGAATAGTGTTCACTATAATTTGCATAACAAGTTTAGTGTAAAACTTGGAAACAATGATGTCAGAGCATTCTGAATTATCAACAAAACTTTTATCTAATGAGAAAGGGGGCAAAAAGGTCCGGGAAAAATATCCACACTCCTAGTCAATAGTGTGAAAACTTGGTAAATAGTATTAAAATTGAAGAAAGGCGAAAAATAGTAATTTGTTTTAGAATTTTTTGTAGTAATGTTCTTGAACTTGCTATGAGGTATGAGTAATGCTCATTGTTGAAGGCCTCATGGTGACTTCAAGATGAAGAACAACAATAAAAGCGTTGTTCCATTGCTGTGTTTTACCATGTATTTGTAGAGATTTTGTCTCATTTGCATTTACTCCATATCCCTTCATTGTCATATTCCGATGTATAATAATATACAGTTATTGACTGGGTCCGAAAACAACAGCTATTTTGTTTGACCCAAGGACTGAACTGTTGCACGAAGCCGAATTCTGAGTGCAACAGTTTAGTCAGAGGGTCAAACAAAACAGCTGTTGTTGGAGGACCATTTCAGTTTTCATGTTATATGTGTTTTTGTCTTTTTAAAATATGTTTTATTGGTATATTCATCTGTATTACATTTATGTAACTGCAAACTTTCAGTTTTGTTAAATACGCTCCATTTCATCCGAATTCAATGAGACACATTGGTCGGTTATCTCCCTGTACCAATTATTTTACGAAAGGATATGGAGTAAATGAACATGAGACCATAACCCATATATTAACTCAAAATGCAATAATTTTAATGAGCTGTATGGCCATTTCGGAAATTAATTCCTCATCAGCAGCACTAGAACCCAAACAAAGGAAACAAGTTAGTTTTGTATGGTTCAAAGTGGAGATAATTTTGATTAGCATATCAATAGCTCTTTTTATATTTAAATTAAAAATTATCTCCACTTTAACCAAATATAACTAGCTTGGTAAAGGGAGATAACCGGTCGATGTTTCTCATTCATGTCAAAAATTTGGTTGTGCAGACTCTTTGTTATTGACTTAATAAGACACTTTATCGAGAAATCAAATGCCATTGACATTGAATACAAATAAATCTAATATCTGAAGACACTAAACTTCCATTGTTTTTAGTGCCATTTTAATACATGAGTAACATACTTTTGAATGGCCTGAAAATATTTAAATATAAAATGTAACAACAATTTCCCCTAATGGAAAATCTGGACAAGATCTATATTTAATCTGAAAGAATACATGCATTTCAAATTGACGGGCATCATTGAATTTACTGACCATCTACAATTTTGAACACATTTCTGACAGGTAAAGTGTCGGCACGCGTTTCCAAGCTTTTGGTTCAAGTTGCACTGGCGAGATGTGAATCATCGAAATAAGGCCGTATCTACAACATTAAAATTTAAGTGAATTTTTGTGAGTCTTTTGAATAGCAATGTTCAATTTCCTCGATGGAAAGATGACTTCGATAATATCATATTTTTCAAGACCCGTACAAGCAGATTCTTATCCAGAGGAAAATATAAGTCTCCCATGTATATCGTCAGGATTTAACCTACTATATAGCAGTATTACTTTGTTATCGATAATAAAACAATATACGTTGAGTGTCTTAAGAGATTTATTTGTTCAGGCTTAGAAACAGGGGCAATGCGAGCTTCAGCGAATCTCTATTCATCAGAATACTGTAGCTTTTCATCAATTGCAATAGACCTATTTTTCTGTCGATTTGGAAAAAATAGCTTCTGGGAAGAATTTTGGTATAAGGTCTCACTTGAAACACTGTAAACTTAAGTAGTAACTCACTTATCCATAGTTGTGTACCGTGCTGGTTTTGGCTTTTCAATTAGATCTTATTGGTTATTCATTTTATTTCAACAATTACACATATTTCGGTTAAAATATTTCCAAATGTTTTGATTAGAACTGTACTGTACCATGAAATTGACAGATTTTGCAGCTTCATTCCATGTATGGTACTCAGTAGATGTCCTTGGTACTGGATTTGGTCTTCCATTTCGATATTTTTGGATAATGACTACTTCTTTTTTTACTACTATTGGAATGTGGCTTTCCATTTACTTGGATTCTAATGCTGCTGATGAGAGGTTACTCCTTTAAACACGTGTACAGCATACCGAAATTTACTTCTTTTTTATACAACTAGGGTATTTTTTGTATTTTGACCTATATTTAATGCATATTAACTTTGTCATAAAATATGAAAACTTTCTTTCAAAGCAAACTCAAGTTATCATCCGGAAACCATAAAATTTACAGATTTTGCGTAATTCAAGGGCAATAACTCTAAGATTGCAAAATCTGATCACGATGAAAATCAAACTTGACCTCTACTTTATAAATAGCAACATTGTCCAAAATATCAAAACTTTCCTTCAAAGCAAAATCAAGTTATACGGGAAACCATTAAATTTGAGTAATTCAATGGCAATAACTCTAGATTACACTATCCGATCATTTTGAAAATCGAACTTTACCTGTATTTAATAAATAGAAACATAACCTTCAAATATTAAAACTTGCCTTCAAAGCAAACTCAAGTTATCATCCAGAAACCATAAAATTCACAGATTTTGCGTAACTCAAGACCAATAACTGTAGAATCCAAAAACTGATTACGGTAAAAATCGAACTTGACCTGTCTTTTATGAATAGTAACATTGTCCTAAAATTTCCTTCACAGCGAACTCAAGTTATGTCACCATGAAATTTACAGATTTTACATAATTCAAGGGCAATAACTCTAGATAGAAAAATTTGATCACAGTAAAAAATCAAACTTGACCTGTATTTTATAAATAGTAACATTTTCCTCAAATATTAAGACTTTCCTTCAAAGCAAACTCAAGATATCATCTGGAAACCAAACTGCGACGGACGAGCGGAAAGACGGACAAGAGGAATCTTTTACACTGCCAACGGTATAATAAATTGTATAAAAAACGATTATTATATGTCCCGCGTCAAAAAGTCAAGGCATAATTATTTGCCGCTTTCCGTCCATTTTCCGTCCATCCGCAGGGGAAAAATTGTTTGCCCGGGCTCCTTCTCCTACAGTTTTTATTGTAGGAAGTTTTTATTTTACGGATCATTTTGCCCATTAATTGAGGACGTTCCTTTTAGTATTGATTTTGATTATTGTACATTTTTCTGAAAATTATTATGTTGAACTTTGCCATTTTTGAATGAATTTTGGCATAAAGGGTATGTCCGGGCATTTCCTCCTACCTTTTAATAGTAAGAAGATTTTATTTTGAAGATCATTTATTCAGATATTGAAGATAAGCGTTTTGGTTTTGATTTTGATTTTTTTGCATTTTTTTTTCGAAAAACGAACATAGTTGACATAAGTCATTTTTATTGTAATTTCGTAATACAGTTAACACAGTTTTTCCGGCCAAGGCATCCTGCAGTTTTTATGGCTGGACATTTTAATTTTGTAGATAATTAGTACCTCAATTGTAGAAATGCTGTTTGGTATTGATTTTGATTTTGGTACTTTTTCCGAAAAACTTACAGTTTTGAATTTACTCATTTTTAAATAAATTTGATATAGAAAGTACCCATTTTTTTCGGGCGAAACCTCTCACAGTTTTTATGGTAGGAGTTTTTATGTAGAGGATCATTTGTAAATATACTTAAGATGTGCCTTTTGGTGTTGATTTTGATTTTGTTGCACAAACTTCATTACTAAGAAACCACACTTCAAAATCTAAATTTTGCGCAAAGGGGGTGGGTGAATGACATCTTCTAGTTCTATTTTAAAATAAAGATCACCCGTCTATTATCTCTACTATCCTCTGTTCAAAACATAAAATTCTACGTCTTAAACAAAGCCCGTTACCCTACAGAATTGCTTTCAAAAAGCATGTTGTTGATTTTCATGATGTAAAAAAAAACCTGCGGTTGTATGCATAAAAAATTGTATCTAAGGTACTTTTATGCAAAAAATCAATTCTGTCTACACGCTCAATGTCCTATATTGACGCAAATGATTCCCATTATTCAGCTTTTTACTATTTATAATGGTCCGGCTTGCTCCTAATAAGAATTATGATGATGCAAACACAAATATTCTGGTTGTCTATCTTGCATAGTACAATAATGCTATCAATCAAACTAACTAGTCACGTCTGCAACTTTATTTCCTTTCGGGGAGGACCTGGTTTCTTCGTTAGTCTCTACTAAATCTGGATCTGATCTTCGATAAGAGTATCTTGCCAAAATCGACAATACAAACATTTCCAGTACAAGCAAGCTGTGATGAATTCCTAAAAAAGACAAAACAACTACACGTCTTTTTGTTCAATTCAAATAAAATAAAAAAGATAACAGGAAACACTTACATTGGCAAAAAACAGCCACATGCCACAATGTACCAAGGAACTGCATAAGTCTTTGTATATATATTTTGAAAATAATTTGTGGACTGTTAGTCCCCGAAGGTATTCACCAGCCCAGTAGTCGGTACTTTGGTGCTAATCCGAAACCAGATTCTATTTGGAACCTTACAATATCTTAATTGTGATTTTGTAGAAAATTAAGGAGTATCTCCCTCATGCAAAGTTCTGTCCCGAGCTGATTTTGGCTTTATATTTAAATCATATTGGTTATTTGTTCTCTATCAGTTTTTAAATATATTTAGTTTATGGTCTTCCAAACGTTTAGATTTTATCTGCACTTAAGAGACATAAGTTGTCGAAATGCGCATATGCAGAAACTAAATTCATAGTAACTTTGGTATTAAGTCATTAGTTCAAAAAAAAATTTAGCTATCTTTTACTTTAAATATATATAATTCATATTGTTTCTATTGTTCCAAGCAAACTCCTTAAAAATATGTGATGATTTATTTTGAATTATCTCAATGTAAAGTGAATAGAAATACCATCGTTTTTATTGCGTTGGACACTGATTTTGACTTAACGATTTCAGCTGAAATTATTGCAAAATGTGTAAAACAAAATAAAACACATTAGGTTGTCACGGCCACTTCACTCTATCTCCCAGTGATTTCGTAGTTTGTATATTTATTTTATTTATCACTTTTTAGTAAGGTTTTATCTATTTGAATTATTTTCTTTTAAACATGTACTGTTGTTTTCTTAAAACACTAATCCAGAAAACGAATGGTTATTTTAGTCTATTCTTCTATTTATTAGCAATTTTGCATGGTTAACTCCAAGAATGTCACTTATCATGACAATTTTAATTTTACATTGGCTTTTTCTATTGAAAATAAAATAAAACTTGTTTTTTTTTACTGAAGTTATTTGACTTTCTTAGCTAGGGCATATATGTTAGTTTGTTTTAAATGACTTCACAATGATCACAGTATAACGGAGATGTAGTATTAGATATAAAAAAAATAGCTATCCAATAAAGAGCAATGTATCTTTGCTACATTTTATATCGTCGTAAGATAGATAGATAGATAGATAATACCGAAATTGCATTAAAAACAGTAAATGTCGTTATGCTGTACACGCGTCTCAGGGAGTAACCTCTAATCAGCAGCATAAAAATCATTGTAAAGTAATATCGAAAGATCGATGATGGAAAGATAAACCAGCCCGAACTCTGACTAAAGAATTTTTTTTTTACTTAGTAATTGGATGTTCATTTCTTTAAACTGTCTACGACCTTTTAATAGCGAATGCTGTTGAGTTGCTGCTAGACACTACCGCAATGGAAGGGGAGGTTTGGGGCGCCATAAAACCGGTTTAATCCACCATTTCTTTGAAATGCCTGAACCAAGTCAGGACCATTGCGGTCGATAATTTTTCCGGTTGCTTCCACCTGATTTTTTTTTTGTTTTTGTTTTTGTTTTTGTTTTTTTGTTTGTTTTTTGTTGTTTTTTTTTTTTTGTCTCATTAACTTCGGCTCTTGACAACTCCGTTCGGTAATTGTGTTATTACCCCCATATTATATACTATATCTTTATAGTGGTTTAGAAGACAGATATGCTATTTCATATTTGTATTATTTTTTTAATCAAATGTTTACATTCTACTGATTATTTAATAATACATACGGTATCCCCTCACACGTGAACCTCTAGTCCCTTCACATTCAAGAATACCAATAGTGGCAATTATTCCAATAAATACAATCTGAACATTCATGAAAAACAACACAAGCTGTAGACATATAAATTTAATTGTGATTCTGTATGTTTGTAGTTTTCCTCTAGTAGATTTAAACATAACAGAAAGCCCCCAGCTAGCAAGTACTGTTGACAAAACAATAATCCATTCTAAAATAAATGTAGCATGCTTAGGACTGGCCTGAAATACAGCAAATTATTTGTTATCTTCAATATTATATATTTCTCTGTACATTAAATATATAAAACTGACCTTCTCTGAGGGTGTTTTGTAGTCCGGAGCTAAGATGTTGAAAATACAAAAAATACCGAAGTTGCATGAAAAAACAGTAAATTTCGATATGCTGTACACATGTTTCAAGGAGTAACCTCTCATCAGCAGAATTAAAATCAAATAATATGGAAAGCCATAATCCAAAAGTAGTAAAAAAAGAAGTACTAATTTCCAAAATCCAGTACCAAGAACATCTACCGAGTGCCATACATGGAATGAGGACTCAGTATTTTTAAGTGGTTAGAATTTTGATAAAAACAGTAAATTTCTATAATCAGCTTTTAAAATACCTGTACCAAGTAATGACAATTTTTCGGGTTGTTTTTGCACCTGCTTTTTGCCATTTGGATTTCGATCTTGACAGTTGTTTAACTGGTTTGTTATTAGATTATCAAAATATGCATTTCTAATAGGGTCCAATATTAAACTATGTTCCGCGCGGGCAGTCGTGGTTTCGTTTGTATACTAAAGTAATCAGAACCTGCCATTTATCATTCTAGTATAGTTTGGATAAATTTGCTTCAATAGACCTCTAGCAGATTAATAAAAAGACCTTTTTTAATTAAAAAAGAATAGAACTTTGCAATACATAGTAAGCTATTTGAAATACAATATAGTGCAAAGTAAGGATTCGTTGTAGTCATTTTGAAGAATATCTTACGTATCTGTTAAATTACAATATCTGTATTTAACTGATAAGTGTCTAGATGCATAACATTGTACTAATATTTCTAAACTACATTTAATTCCATTTTTGTAATATTACGATGCAAATAATATTCAACAGTCTTTGCCCAGTCAATTTAAGTAACTGAAATATTTATTCAATAACTCTTATTAAATATCTAATCATTTATTTTACTTTACTTCATCTCCTGGAATATATCGACCATCTGTCCATAAAACTGCTGTCAGAAATAGTGCTAACGGTTTAACAAACGTTATCTGGTTAGTCATTATTCTAGCGATTCTCAAGTTTTTCCTGTAAAAACATTTATAAGGCAATTAAAGCTTTAGTTTTGCATATAAAAATATTATGTGTTTGAATGGAGAAGTGCATTACCATATCAACATTGGTCTAATTTTAACAGAATTCCCGTTGTATTCCTTTGAGCTTCTGCTGCGAATATCTGTTTTCAAAATTGACAGATTTTAGTTAAATGCTTAAAAATCTACTGCTTATATAGGAGCAAAGTCAAAGCAACTTATTATTACTACAATAAAGATGTATTACAAATTAAAATGATAGTGTTTGGTCGTTTTGAAGTTGGTGCAGCAATAAAATCTATGTTATCAGAATGTATTCAACATGGAGAGCAATTAATCCTTATTTTTATTCAATATCTCAGAATCATGTTCATTTAAAGTCCGTATTTTTATATCCTACCCATTTTTTCTTTACCCCAACTTTCATAAAAAGTAAAATAGATGTTAAAAGGGTTCATGGAGAGTTTTGGTCAATCGAAATACGCTTCCACGGCTTTAAATTCAGTTGGAGAACATAATCATATACATGTTAATTTTGAAACTAAAGATTTTAAAAATATATATATATTGAAGTGTATACATTATGCCGGTTGTTTTGTTGTGATCTGCACTGAATAGACATAAGTTGTCAAAATAGCCATCTACAGGAACTAAGGATGTTAGCTGGTCAATTTTTAAATAACAAGGATTTCAATTAAATGAGATTTTTTGTTAGAAAATCAACAAAGAATTAATTTAAGCCAAAAAAATCAATAGGTTACCGATGAAATATTTGAGGAACAAGTGTTTCAAAAAATGGCGGGAAACCGAACTCCTCCGCATTTTTCATAGGTTTAACATGAGCAATGTTTATCCAACAATGAATGTGACAAAATAACACCAACTGAATAAAATTTTGTCAGAATGCTCAAAAAGATGTATAAAATAAAATTATGGAAAAAAAATAGGTTGTCACCGGACAAAAAATTATTATGCTTTTAAATGGATAAAACCAGAGAAGTCCGAAAATCTGACAGAAATACATAAAAATGACCAGCGAACATCTTTAACTTGACAGTAACGATTGGTATAAAGTTACTTAAAGAAAGGGTGTATTATTTGTACCGCCAAATCATTTAGTGTTTCTGCTTCATTGCAATGAAAAGCTGAAAAAATACTAATGAGATTTCATTGCCGGTGTGATCGGGTTATTTTCGATACTCGAGGAGTGTCCTCTGGTCGTTTAAATGTGTTCATGTCTTTTGGTTACTTTCTCGGATAAAGAATGACAATGTTTGTGAGAGTATTGTCCCGATATTGTCATGTTTGTCGATGATCCTACGTCCATGAATCTAGTAGCGTTACTTCCGTTCCGTTACGACACTCTAGATGCCATGTTTGGGTTGCTATGCGGTATGAGCGTTTACTTATCGTTGATAATTAGATTTACAATGCATTTGTAGAGATTTTGTCTTATGCACATGTACATTTATTTCACATCCCTATCTTTTTATACCACTACAAAAATATTTGAGGCCGTATTATGGTATGGTGCTGTCGTCTTCGTCTGTCAACATTTTTTGTACTTGCCAATACCTTTAATTCCAGTTGATCAATCCTTATGAATTTTTTTAAAAATTTGAATGAAAGTAATGAGAATTTTATAAAAGTGTTCTGCATTAGAAGGATCTATTGAAAGGTTGACTTATAAACAAGAAGAAATAATAGGTTCGTGCGTTTGATTTTGAGATACAAACAATTTAACATTTGGTGGGAAATGTCCATTTCTAGGTTTTTCATAGACTATGTATATAAATTTGTATTGCAAATCGACTGAAGGAGTAATATCAATTCCTAAAATTTTGTCCAAAATTCCTTATAAGTACATACTTTTAGAATATAACATGAAAAGTGGATGTCCTCAGTGTCCTATATATCATATTGCCTTTGGTCCTTTTGTCAGGCAAATGGTTAAAGTGTTTGTATAAGTACTTGAACCATATTTTTGTTTTTTTGGCGATCCAGCATCCATGAACGTAGCCTTATTATAAAAGGCTTTTTAAGTCTACCTAGCTGTTGCTACAGACCATCTTGAATAAACTATGAGGTATGAGAGTTTGCTTTTGTTGAATCCTAATACTGAATTCATGATGACGTACATATCCTTCTTATTCCTTTTTTTTAACTTCAGATGAAATAGCATCATAATTGGTATTTACATTTTTGAAGACACACTCTCTCTCTCTCTCTCTCTCTCTCTCTCTCAAGTTAATATGTTCATATTATATTCGCTTTAACTTCATAGGAATTATTATGTCGCCCCAGACGTAGTCGGGACGACATAGGGGCGTCAAGTTGGTTACTTATTCCTTATTCCTTTTTCGTTACTTATTCCTTATTCCTTATTCGTTACTTATTCCTTATTCCTTATTCGTTACTTATTCCTTATTCCTTATTCGTTACTTATTCCTTATTCACATTTTTTTTTAATTTTCGATATCATGGATATAGCGTTATTATTATTGCGTTATTATTTATAGAACGCGGAAGTAAATTGAATTTACAAATCCTCTGCATTTCAAGTAAACAAAGTAGATGTTAACTGTCATATATACCATTGAAAAATTACTCTAAATAGTGTAAGGGTAGAAAACGAATATGTAACAATTAAATTGAAGGGTATAAACATGTAAACAAGTTGGATTCACAAGTTATCAGGCGCGGATTCATAGGTGGGTTCACCCGGCGTACGCCCCCCCCCAAAAAAAAAGGAGGGAGAGACAGGTATGAACATGCAAACAGGGAGGATTCACAACTAAAAGCACACCTCTACCACTAAATACCAGAAAAAAATGCATTCCCTAGCTGTAACGGGTCTAAAACGAATAAATAGCGAATAAGGAACGAATAAGTAACAGCGTTCCTAGAGAGAGTGGAGACGGATATAAACATGCAAACAGGGTGGATTCGCAACTAAAAGCACATCTCTACCACTAACTACCAGAAATCAAAGTACTGAAGTACTGTTTAGTCGGATTTACGCGTTAATTTCGAAAAAAGATAATCGGAAATTATTTACTGGGCAACAAAAGACTATATAGAAAATGTTGAAAGTATAGAAGATGAAGAACATTAAAAACGTTGTTGCATTTGGTTAATTTTACCATGTATCTGTAGGAATTTTTGTCTCCTGTACATTTAATCGTTGACAATATCCATTATTTTTTCTTGAAGTGTTGAGTTCTTATAAAGATCCCCATTGATTGAGATGTATGCTCTCTAGTTTTCTTCAGTTAAAATTTTCAAAATTTTGATTTTTGGCTTTCATATTTTCTTTAAAAAATCAAACTATTTTTACCATCTGTAGTTATAATGCCCACATCTCCCCATTTTATTTGCCAAGTTTTCTTACAACCAGCTCAATGACTATCCTATGGTCGTGGTCGTGTGTACTTCGATTTGTCTTTTGGTCCCTCTTTCGGGCAATGGATGACAGTTTTATTAGACTGAGTACTTTGTCCAAAATCTTATGTCTGATCGTGCATCCATTGATGTAGACAAACATGGACGTAGCTTTGTTCGACGTCCATCAAGTTAATTCTGCTCAAGTCGATGCAACTAGTGCTAGGGTACATCCCCAATGTACTATTAGGTATTAGTGTATGCTCATTGTTGAAAGCCTCATATATTTTTGCGTCAAGCAAATGGGTATGACAAACGCATACATGTGTATCTCTTGGTAGTGGCTTAGCTAGTACGCTAGGCTATATTCTTTACCATTGAAAGCTGCCCAGTGTCTAGTGTCGGTCCAATGGGTTGATTATAGCACATGGACAAATATCATCGATAATACGGGTAATATAAATGGTTTCCAATTAAAATACTATGTTAGTGGTAAAGAAATGATGTATGTTCTATGTTCTGTTTTAGCTAATATAGGTAAGCGTGGACATGAATAGATAACAATTTTTTATCTAACGATTCCGTAAAAATGTGTTGTTATGTTTAATATCATTGAAAATGGTTAAAAGAAGTACGTCACATGAAAATGCTGTATCTTGACCATATTAGGATTCTGAAGTAATAAGGGAACATTTTGCATAACTGTCGAAATTTGACAAAAAAACCTATAATTTTCACATCCCCTCTGGGTTGCATTTATAAGACTTCAAATTTGTGCGTATCGTAGTTTTTGTAAAAAAAAAAGAGAGAAAAAAATCAGTGTTTACTAATGACTAAATACCGAAGTTAATGTGAATTTAAATTCTGCATATTACTTATTGATAAGCTATACTCAATTCGAGCCGACATTTTTTAAACGTTTCCATTGATCACTTCAAGGCCGTATATCAATATACATCCCTACATGATCACTTGTCAGTATCACCAATACTTTATAAATTTGAACAATGAGTTTAACTCCTTGATTTGAACAAAAATATGTCAATAGACAGTGAAATACACAGGCGGATCCAGCCTTCGAAAAGGGGTGTTCAATGAGGTTCCAATAAAATTCTGCACGAAATTTTAAAATAATAAAAAGGGGAGGTATCCAACCCCGAACTCATCTCTTAATCCGCCAATGAAAACATGAATAATTGTCCATAAAGGGTACTTAAAACAAAAATATATATTGGCAATTAAATATTGTTTTCAGTATCGATACAAGAGCTGTAAACAAGTTATAATTTTTGAACAATTCTTAATCAAATTAGCACTTAGTGCAAATAACTAAATACCGAAGTTACTGTGAATTTAAATTCTGCATATGCGCATTTCGACAACTTATTTCTCTTCAGTGCAGATTATATCTCAACGTTTGGAAGACCATAAACTCAAAGATGTATAAAAACTGATAGAGAACAAATAACTAATATGATCTAAATGTAAAGCCAAAATCAGCTAAGGACAGAGCTTTGTATGAGGGAGAACTACGCTTACTAAATAAGAAAGAATTCTAAACCCTCGATTTATTATTATTATTTATATAATTTTTTAACCAGGTACTGAATTATTTGAGTTTTTTTATCTTTTAAATTCAGATACATTACAAATATTCAGGTCACAGGTAATTGATTATTATTTCTACAACTACGGTAACATGTTAAGTTATTTATAATTAACTTGTCACGTGACACTCTGTCAACTGCTAAAATATTCCCTCGATAATTCTATTTTAATTATCCTTAAACCTTACATTTATATGTTGTATATTTTATGCAGTTTACAATAATGTTAAAGAATAAATTGGCACTGAATTTGGCCGCAAAAAGTTGATTTTTGATCTCGAAGTGCATATTCATACCCGGGATTTTTCTGAAGAAAGCGACAGCATAAGAAGAATTTACGTACCGTAAATCCTCCTAAAAATGCATTCCCTATCTGTAACGGGTCGAAAACGAATAAATAGCGAATAAGGAACGAAATAGTAACAGCGATCCAGGAGAGAGTGGAGACGGATATAAACATGCAAACAGGGTGGATTCACAATTAAAAGCACACCTCTACCACTAAATACCAGAAAAAATGCATTCCCTAGCTTTAACGGGTCTAAAACGAACAAATAGCGAATAAGGAACGAATAAGTAACAGCGTTCCAGGAGAGAGTG